>VYZQ01024489.1:115649-127356 GCA_013400655.1 Mystacornis crossleyi
TGGATCTCTAAGGTCCTTTCTTTAGACTGCAGCTTTCAACATGATCACTTTTACTTGGAATAACATCAGTTAATTGAGGTAACAGATACATATCACTGGTTTATGACAGAAAGAAGTTGTCCAGGTTCTGTAGAAATTATTTCTCTTCATGTTACATAACCTAATAAATATATATTCTCCAAGAAGATTAAGCTTGGAGTATCTAAAAGTCCTGTCTAAAGTCCACAGTGGTGAAAAAAGGAGGCTCTATCATGCTGCCATTGCTAATGGCATGGAAGGATGGACTGCTTAGCCAGGCTGGCGTGAATTGATGACTCTCGATCCATCTCACAAACAGGAGCCTTGGCTCAGCTCTGCCATGAGCATCTCTGTCTGCCCCATGCTCCACTACACAGGGCAGAGAAGCACAAAACCTGATGGGAAACCCACAGAAGAAACTGTTTCAGAGTTCAGATCCATCCTAGGGTCTAGATGTTTGTCACCACTTCTCTATCAGAGCTTTGTTCAGTGTGGCCCAGAAATGAATAATGCAAAAGCCTATTTGAATCATGTGACCTCTGCTTGCTCTCAAGTTTCACGGATGAACAGCAGTTTACTGCAATACTGCAGCATCTACATCCTGTGTCTAGGACTGTTTTTCATCTCCTCCTTGCTTCAGAGTAGCAGGGCTTGGACCACTGGAAAGGATAAATGGAAATGCAGAACAACATCACGTCCAGAGTTCCTGGCTTGGAGAAATGGACACTTTCTGCTTCGCTGATCTGAAAGCTGGTTAGCTCATCTCACTGGGAGTCAGCTCTTTGCAGTTAGTCCAAAAAAACCCAATTTGGTGCAGAGCTATAGATGGTTATATAGAGCCGTATACATACGGTTACTCAGTAGTGTTTATTGTATGTTGACAGGAAAAGGAAGGCTGCTACAGACTGCAAAATAGAAAAGGAAACCCACTGTTTTCCATACACTTGCAATTCTCTGTTACTTGCTTGCCTTGCTGTTCTCTACTCCTTCCATAGTCTTCCACATAGTCTTTCAGTGTGTAAAATCATAATTGCATTGCATAACTTATAGTGCTGATGTCACTGTGGAATTTGGTGCTTGGCTGTTGGATTTATGTTTATTAGATACAGTGATTAGAAGCTAAGCAGTGATCATAGCTTTAAAACTTCTATGAATATGTACTTGTTTCCAATGGGATTTTCTTTGTGCTTCTTAAATATCTGTCTGATTCAGAATACTGATCAAAACCTGGAGAATGAACGTGAATGGAGAAGCATCAGGAGGGCAGGTTTGGATCTTAAAAGCCTAGTCAAATGTCTTAAGGGCAGCAAATTTGTACTGTAGGGCAAGGTGCTTCATAGCCCAGGTTACTGACAACTGGAAAATACCTTCCAGAAGAAACATATGGTCTCAAAAGTATTGGTAAGGAGGTATGATGTGTCTTCTTATGGCACTGAACCAAAGCTAGCCCAAAAATGGTGAGAGCTATTACTGCTGAACTTATTGGGAACTGTGGAAAAGGGACTCAAATTCCAATGCCTGGGTTCCCAAACACCGGGTCACTAGTGAAGGATCAGGAACCAGTGTCCACCTTTTCTTTACTTGTATGTGATGAAGAGGAATCCCAGGAAGAGGAGCAAGGAAACTGCACTCCCAGGGAATCCATTTCTGTACAACAGATTCATTTGCTTGTGTGGGGATGGAGTGTCCCACTGAGAGCAGTAGGCTAGGTCACATGAGAAGGGAAGCCTTTCCTTCTGTATGTGTTTGATTTGCTTGGTTTGGGGACGCTGTCTTAAATTCACACACCACAGGAATGACAGTCTTAAAAGAGCTGATTTGCTCACTANCTAGGCTAAAATTAGTGTTCTTCATGTTTCATTTTGGTGGTGCCTTTCCTTGACATATCTGGCTCTACCCGCAGTTGTAGTTATTCCAGAAAAGGAGTGCCTTTTTCTGGTTTAAGATAAGCCACTCCTGTACTAGGTTATAGGTGCTGCTCAGTGTTACCTTGCCTGGTCTCTTCAGTACTGTTTGCTCTCCTTTTTATGGCCATCTTGTCTCTTCAGGCTGACAGTTTTTCTGTCTTGAGCTATCTGCCTGTGTAGTCCCTGGAAAGCCTCTTATCATGAGAAAAGTAAAAAAAAATTTTGAACATTTTCCAGCATGTGTTCACGGACACAAGGAGCAGGTACGCCCTTGGGAGCTATCAACTCAGAGTCCACATTTCAGAACGTGTTCCGGCACACACTGTTCGTTCAGAAGTCATACATAAATACTTCTGAGACATCTACACCTTGTTTATCAGTTCAGTGTCATTGAACATTTTCTCTCATCCTTTCACCAGAAGGAAAGAAACCATGAGTGCATACAAAAGGGTCAATGTTTTTGAAAGGTCAGTAATTCCAGATGAAATGCAAACCTAAGGCTTAAAAAAAAAAAATCTCCATTGAGCAATAAGGCACTTAGAGTTTGACTTTGTTACGCAAGAGAGAAACTTTCCAGCTGGCTGGCAGTGGCTCCAAAGGGTGTCTGTGTGGTTATTGATTAATTAAATCTATTGTTACTCACTTCTTTCATTAATCCAAGTGTTTTCTCTTCACTTGTGTCCCTGCATAACCCTGTTCTAAAGATTTTGAATCTGTCAGAGACAACTGCTTTGAGTATCAGGTTGCTTATTTGAAATGCTAACTCTTCTCGTCTCAGAAATTTCTAGGTGTGGCATTTTTGGCCTCAGAAGAATGAGAAAGCTACTTAAAGTTGAAGGTGTCTCCCGTCTCATGTTCAGGCCTGGAACTCTGTAATGTGTAACAGAGAGGAAGGGCACAAAAGGCTGGACCACAGGGGTGGCTCTGCTGCTTTCTGTAGCACCGCACTCAGTTCCAGCGCTGAAACAAACACCTTAGTGGGTTGTGTGAGAGACAGATGCTTCTGGAGGGTTGACACTTGCTGTTCAGGGTTCTAAATCTCTGGTGGAGTAGTGTAGAGGATGAGATTAGTAACATCAGCATGCCAGCAGCAGTTTTGCTTCTCCACATACTCACCTTGGCCCCAGTGACAATCTCTAAATAGCCTTATACCCACGTAGCCCTCTGCTCGTGGTCCCAACAACCAAAAAACCCTGGACAGTACTGCTGCCCCAGCAGTAGGAGGCTGTGTCCAAAAACCCAGAGAAGAGCCCAGCTCTTGCTAGGCCACGCAGTCCCCAGTGTCTCTGTTTGCTGTACTGAGGGTACTTTGTGTGCTGGTCCCTGGCCCAGTGCCACTTACTTGTGTCACACAGGAAGCTGAACCCCTGCCAGCTGGGAACCGCTTCTGGTCGCTATCTCCAGCCATCAGTGCTCGATTGGAGCCTGTTAACCGGGCCCCTGACCTGCCAGCCTTGCAGGTCCCAGGCATTTGCTTTCCCTTTCGAGCCCTTGAGATAGCAGAGTCTGTTCTACTGCGATGAATGTGTTTAGGAAATGCCAAGTCTGTACTAACTACCGCTGGGTACTGGGAATTTTTAGCTTGACTGGAAACATTTGCCAGAAAGTAGGATGGACTCTGTTCATGCCCAAGAGCAGAGCAAACCTCCTTGATAAAGCTTCCCCACAGAAGCAATTCTTTATCACAGCAGTGACAAGTCACTCCTAGTTCCTTCCTGCTCTATACCAGCGTTATTTCCACTGAGATACAGGGGTCATTTGAAGGGTAAAGCTGCGGCCTTCACCAAGTCAAGAGAGCACTACCTCCACCTTTCTGAAGCAGGGAAAGAGAGGAAACACTTCCAGTTCAAGACTATTTGGCTGCTTTATAGTTTTGTTTGGCGAACATAAAAGACACTTGGAAATTTCAGATGCCTCGTTTAGGAAATCCTTTACAAGTTCCTTTAGGAGATAGGTTTTACCTCAACAATTCAACTAATTACAATTAGTCACTTGATCCTGGAAGAACAAGGAAATGGTATCATGCACATTTCATACAGGATTTACTTAAGCATTCAGGGGTTTAGTACTTTGGCACCTGCAGTTAGTCCTTTTGCCTGTAATTTTGGCTGGCAATAATACTGATGCCTTTGTACCAGAGAAATGGGCTTCCTCTTCTGAAGAACAACAACAGTAGTGTCAGCTGGCGGGCTCATTTCTTGCAAAAATCACATGCAAACAAAATATGCATAGGTTGGTCTTGCAGTCCAATAGGATAACAAAGGAGACATTCGTGCCTGGGGATGTCCAATTTCCCCCAGTTGCAGAGGGGGAGGGAAGGAGGTAGCCAAAGACCGCCTTGCTGGTAAGTGCAGATCACCCTGGTTACAGCAGTGCTGCTGGCAAACTGTGGTAAACCTTCATGCAACATAGTATCAGGAAGGACACCTGCTTTGCCTAAAGCATTTTTAAATGGGACTTTTTAGCCATTTCCTAGCCACAACAATGTATTGGCCATTGTGAGAGTCCCTCCGGAGGACCTAAAACCTTAGAGAGGGGCTGGCATAGCAGATGGGGAGGAGCAGCTGTGGGGAGGAGCAGATGTGTTTGGGTTGTATGCTGCTTAGCAGTATAAACGTGTTGAGCACAGAGGAAATTTGCAATTTGGTGTAAACAAAATATTTCAGCACAACTGCAATAATTAAACAAGAATTCTGCTTTTAACTAAACATCTGTTACCTTTTCTGATTGAATTAAATAGTTATACGCCTCTGAGGTTTACTATAACTCTCTCTTCCTTTCTCTTAAATCTCTTTTCCTGCTGTTTTATCAATCAGTGATTATGCCTGAGGATTTTGCAGTGTCTCTCTTTGATCATATTAGAAATGTTTGTGGTTTCTTGCTCTCTGAAACCTTGCACACACAGGACAATTTTCCACGGCTACCTCAGCAGTGCCTTTGTGCCAGCAGCTCCCTGCCCTTCTCTGCTGAGGCACTGCTGCCCTAACCTCTGTGGAAGGGACTGATCCTGGAAATAATTTGATCCTGATCTGAATAAGGCTGCCACTAGAAGCAGACAATGCTTTGCCATCATACAGTGGTATCTAACAGATAGGAACAAGGCTCAGCCTTTCCCTGAATTACAATGGTGCTTCACCTGCTTTTGGAGTTGTGTTAAAGCAGCGTGAGGTGCTACGACCAAAGCAGGTGTAGGCAAAACCATTTAACTCTGTACCATATCAAAGAATTTGATTGTTAACACTTCCCCCTGAAGAGCCACCACAAACAGTGTTGAGGGTGGTGATGTCTACAGTGTGCACTACCTGACCGAAGATTGTAGCAGGGATGACTCTTGCAGCCTTCTGTCTCTTCAGATCATTTTCTGTTGCTTTCTCATCATCTTATCCTCATCTACCTTCCATATTTTCCTCTCTGCACTCTTCAGATATTTCTGTATTGGCGTTTTAGGTCACCTTAGTGAAGCTGGAAGAAAACCTGGTTATGAAAGAGCAACAGTGATAGCTCAGCAGCACAGTTCCTGTGTACTCAACTCCACCAGGTTCCCTCGAATGCAAGTGCCTGGCCTCACCTGACCTGTGGCCCCAAGTAATTCTGCCTTTGTATTGGCTTAAATTTGCTCCAAATAAGTCACCCTATCTAAGAAAGGCCATAAGAAAAGAATCCTAAACATTTTAATTTCTGAACTGGCAATAATCTTGGACAGTGCACTACAGAGCTTATAAATAGCACTTCGAGTTCCCGTGATGTCACAAACCACAGGAGCATCTGACTTGTGATTTATTACATCAGATCATGACTTGTTCATAGGCTTGTAGTTTGCAGCTAATTTACAGTCAGTACACCCACTATTATTCCTAAGCTGTCCCAGTGTTATGCAGATACATAAATGCTGCCTGGAACTGAAACAGTAAACAACCAATTAAAAGTTTAACCTCTTCCTTTCTGATCTCTTCCTACATGATTAACTGAGGATATTGTTGCATAAATTACAGTTGGGTCAGATAACGAAAAATTGGTGTTCTTTCATTTGCCTGTCTATCACATTTACACTAAAAAACAATTGTAGATTTTTAAAACATTTTGCTCAAAAATAATTTCTCATTAAAACTGCATTTATTTGAAGACATATTCTTTTCTTTTCTTCACTGCAAGATTGTTGTTTTACAAGACTTGCTAGAATAAAACAGCAAAAGCTAATTTCTGGAATTTAATGAAAGAAGAATTTTAGTTCTTTTTATAGTTCTTGACACTGCACACATATACACACAAATTGGTTTATCTAAACAGCAGTTTGAAAAACCAGAGTTGGGCAATGTAATTAGAAAGGGAAAAGCTTGCTATTGAGATTAATTAAGCTAAGTAACATTCAATTTTTATGTCACATCTTTTTGGCAGAGGGGATAATCTCATTTACTTTGGCCATGTTTCAGAAGAGGTCACAGTTAAGATGTAAATACAGGCCAATATAAACCTCAGGCATTAATGCATCCTGAATATAATGATTTTAAGACTGGAAAAATTCTTTGTTCCACTCCCTGTCTATATCACAGAGTTATAGGGATTATTTGGTTTTGAATAGCCCAGTTGCAGAGAAAGGCATCCACGTAAAAATCTACAGCAATAACTGAACCATTTCAATCAGTGCTTGTTCAACTACATGCATTTAAAAATAATGAAAAGCCGACTCTTAAGAAAGATGTGCGATTATATTCAGGTGTCTAAAAACTGGTATTTCCTGGTATCTAAGAGTGAACAAGGGAGTAACTGTATGATTCAGAAATGGCAAAATGGGAAATAATTTATGTAGCTCCTCTCAACTGAGTATCTCAACTAGTGAACCTGGCTGGTACATCAGCGTGTTCTATCAAAAGTTACTTTAGAGCACTCCTAAACATATTGTTGTGATTTACTCCCTCGCTTTTAAAAAAATCCCTCAGGTGAATCTAAGGCCGTAGGAGAAGAAAAGTCATTACCAGTACTAATGTCCTGTACAGTACCTCGGTCTATGCCTGATAGTTTCATAGTCCGTGATCTTAAAAGTGTAGTCCTCAGAACAGAAACTCCTTTTATATTCTCATAGGACAAAGTACCCTAACCCAGCTGGTCAAAGGACACCAGACACTGCATGTCAGTGTGATTTGCAAGAGACACACAAAGGAAACTTTTCTGTAGCCAACTGGTTCTTTCTAAACATTCACCTGTATTAATTAAAAGATTTACAGTGTTAGTGGCCCTTACTGGAATTGAAACAGAGTGCAGATAAGATGGTTCAAAGTGCATGAGAAATCAGATTTACTGAAGTCTTCTCTGTACAGATTTTGCATTAAATACCTAATCTTGTTTTTCAGCAGTGAGTTGGCTAGCTAAGGGGTACCAGTGGCCATGGAAGAGAAATCTAATGTACAGCCTGTCAGCACTATTTCTTCCAGCTGTGTTTACATACATCTGTAGGTGGCCTCAAAGCTGGGTTTTATTCACTGTGACGTGCTTTTAAATATGAGTATTTTCAGAGTCTTGGTAGGCAGAGAGCTTAGTGGAGATCATGGGAGAGCCATGTGCTTGCTGTCTCTGAAAAGAAGAGAGACAAGGTGCCTCAAACTGAAGAAAAATGCTTATCTTCGTTCAAAGAAAAAATATTTGTGTTCACTGCTACTAATCTCAGGTGTTTAGTCATCAAGGCCTTCAAAAGGAAGAGGCCTTCAAAATTTAGAAATCAAATGATCAAATAAATAAATAGGGAAAAATCTTAATTTTTATGCCCGTGAATACGGGGGACATTGGTGAAGAGAGTTCTGTTTTTAAGATTTTTACGCAGTCGTGACAGCTCAAATCCCATTTCTCTTTGATCAAACCCTTGATACCAGGAATTGCAGCTCTGTGGAAAATATTGCAAAACTTTCCTGTATGAAAGTATGCAGATTTTTTGGTATCATCCAGTTCCTGACACACTGCCACTGGCACAGGGTGGTGCTGGAGGCTGACCGGGTGCCTTCCACAAGTATCCACTGTGGATCTTCCTAGATCTTACCATATTCCTGGACATGTGGTAGCAGCCACCATCAGAACCTGGGCAATGGCTAAATAAACCTCTGGTGGGGTCTTTCTTATGTCTTATTTTGGATTTGGAAGAGTTAATAAATATACAGGTTTGTTTTTCCTCCTCAGTAATTAGATCCCAGACGAAAAATGTCATAAGGCTCAACAACATCCTTAATCTCCTGAACAATAGCATCTGTGTTAAAAAACCCAAAACAACTGTCTTCCTGGGAAGGGTGGATGCTTGTCAGTGATCCTCAGGTGATTTTCTGGTGTGAGACTTGCACGGGCTGGCTGGGGGCTGTGAGGGGGGCTGCCTGCCACTGTGTGGGCACCTCCTGCTTTCCTGGCTGGGCTGGGCTCCTGCCATGCCGGTGTTTGTGGCTCAAGAATGGGCAGGGGGCTCTGCAGCAGTGTGGAGAGGTGTTGGGGCAGGTGGGTGAGCAGCTTGCTCACCGCTGTAAGAAGTGGCTTCTTTCCAGTTGGGAGTGCTTTGGCAGAGGGATGGGGGGGCCAGATGCTCTGCACTTGCCCAATTTATCTTCTGGAGAGGTGCCTTCCCTCTCCGGGTCTGTCAGCTCCCCTGTACTAAAAATACTTCCCTGAAACGTGCCCTCCTGTGCACTCAGTCATGCAGAGAGCCTGACCCTCGGATCAGCTGGCAGAAAGGAGTCTTCTGGCATTTTCTGTGTACTGCAGGAAGGGCACAATCAGCTGCCCAAAACCATTATCAAAAGAATTGGGACATAGAATTGCACACATTAACCCAGCCTCTCCTCTCTTCCTCCTCCCTCTGACTCAACAGGTGGTGTAAGCTCCAAACAGCATCCTTATCCTACAAGTGTGTTTAATTTCCTTAACAAATTGAGGTATTAGGAATTTTAAACCCCAGATGTTTCTCAGAGTTATGTAAACCAAGAGGCATCCAGATGCTCACGTAAGAGCAGAGGGAAAATCCCTTTGGAAGCATGTGCCTGGCCCATGGCTGCAATGGGCTGCCAAGCAGAGTTATTCAAACTGTGACGTGCAACAGGCTGAGATAGCAAAAGCTCAAGGCAAGGAGAATGAGGTGAAGGTGTACAGTGACACACTGTTCCTTTTCTTTTTCCCCAGGCGGGCCTTGGGAAAATTAGAATATACTGCAACTGTGCCTTCCAAGTCAAGAGCCAAATTCTCCTATGCATGAACTCAGACAGACACCAGCCAACCAGAAAGAGGCCTACATGACAAGTATCAAAAGAAAAAGATGTAACAAAACACATAAATATTAACATTCAGTGTTTGCCAGTGTACTGTATTTCATTTTCCCCTCCTTGTTTCGCTCCCCTTTGAAATCTGCAAAAGAAGAAATTTCCTTTTGTTTTGTTGCATTAGGGCATATAGGAAGGTTCGAAAATGCTTAGGGTTTTGAAAAACATTGTCTATTTTTAGAACTGTTACAGACAGAGTCTGTTTCCTGGAGGTCTTTCGTGGTGACCTTGAGATGGTGACTGTGGAGTCTTTCAATTCTTAGAGAAAGTAGCTGGGTCTTTATCTCCTTCCAACAGTTTATTTTGTCCTTTCAATTGAAGTGATGTTAATGAACACACACTGTTAAAAACAGCTGTTCCTACCTCGTACTGGAGCTCATCTCCACCATAATAACTCTGCTGAAAAGAGAAAAATGATCTCCTGGTGTGGATTCAGTCCTGTGTGAGCTTTTGCTTTCCTTTCTTCTGCAAGGCTCTGTCCCTCACCCAGAATGGGCGGCCTGCCTCTCTCTACCCCGGGATGTCCTGTGTCACAAGGATCAATGACACGACCTAGCCTTATCTTGTACTAGGAAATTATAGAGCAACCAGGAGTGTGGAAAATACCTTTTCTCTCCCTCTCCTTCCACCAGTCAAGTGCAATCAGCACAAGCTTTACTGTAATCGCAGTGGTAAGAGGAAAAGGCAGCAGCAGGAGGCTTTTTACTGGTGTGGCTTATTATTACTATCTGAGAAAATAAACTTCAAATGCAGTACTGAGGTTTGCTAGTTACACCATTGCCCCTGTAGCTGTATCTTGTTTAGTAGAGGCAAAAAATGAGACTTGAAACTGTGCAACCAGTGAGGCAGGATTTTATTAAAAGTTGCAGCACCACAAGGAGTGAAGGAACTAAGCTGTAGGTACCTAATAAAAGCATTTGATAATGTTCTGAGGACATCCACATGCATATGAGGCCTTTCCAAGGAGACCTTCACAAAACTCTGTGTGTGTCTCTCCTCATTCCATCTCACCTCTGCTGAGATACCAAGGAATCCATGGCTGGGATATCATCAGGCCTTTCTGGCTGAAAGGTACCGACTGTAATAGTGTCTGACTCAGTTTCAGCCTAGTGGCCTCCTGAAGCTCTCAATATGTGCCAGATACAAGGAGCTCTTCATCATGCTGGTATCTCCAAAGAACCAAATTGAGGCCAGCATATCCTGGCATGTAGAGTACTAATCAGTCCTCTGAGGCTGAGTCACCACTGAATCTCACCAGACCAGGTTTTGAATCAGGTCAGAGGATCAGTTGTTTATTGTCAAAATCCCCAAGCTCTCTATCCCTACTTGCCAGTAAAGCTGTTTAGCTTCCCGCCACTGTTTCAAAGCGTTACTCGTTCAAAGTGGCCTGAGCTTGACTTCTCCTTAATGCAGCTCCCTGGAGAGGAGGAAACACAGTGTCACCCCGGGCCAGGGCTGGGTGCCCTGGGTGTGTGACCTTTGCCATGCTAACCTGCCCTCATCTTGCCCGGCAGCATTAATTGCCTCTTAGGGCAGCTTTGTTGCCAGCTCTGCGAGGCTGGGACAGACAGCTCATGCTTCTGCTAGTTAGGAGCCAGTAATAGCCACGTTGGGTCCTGGGATGACAGAAGGAGAGGCTGGTAATACCCCTGCTTCAGTGCCCCATTAGAGTGAAGGAATCCTCAAAATGTGGGTTAGTTTCAGCTGAGCCCCCTCCCTCTCCAGCCCAGGCTCTCATCTTGTTTCAGCTCTGCACCACAACCCACGTGAGGAGGGCGTGATGCTATTTATTCTTGTTTCCTCCCTCTCTGAGATCCTATCAGAAACACCAGTCTGAGTCAGAGGCAGAGGCTGTGACTGAAATGAGAGCGAAAACTCGGAAATGCACAGATTTCAGCCCAGTGTGGCTACCCCAGCTCTTTGGAAAACTGGGCCTCAAAAATGTGTGAGATACTCAGCAAAACAGCAGCTAAAGAAAGACTATGTGAATTAGAAACTGCCTAGCAAGCAGCAAGAAAAGGAGTGGCTGGCTTGTTGTAGGTAAGGAACAGGACTCAGAGGAGTGTTGTAGCATGGGTGTTACATGACCTTCTACCCTCTTGCAATATCTGCTATTTTTGGACATTTGCTGAGAAGAATCCCTCCAAGATCACTCCTCTGGTTTATTGGGTGGTGATAGCTGGGTTTTCCAGCACAAACAGAACTGTGCTACAGTGAGAGGTTTCCAGCAGTGATATTTTTCCACATGCATTTGGATGAAAAGTCATTTAAAAGCCTACTCTCTGCATTTGGCAGGTAGGGGCAGGGTACCACAAACCAAAAACATGTATCCAAATATTCTAGTCCCAAACACTTAGATCTAGCTGCTTACAACATGTTTCATTGTACACTAAGCAGCACAGATCTGGAAGGATCTGGAAATACTTTCCACATCCAGATCTCCCCAGCAAGAACCACGTCTTGGGCAGATTGCATTTTTATTGCCTTCACTGCCTT
>VYZQ01024490.1:0-75676 GCA_013400655.1 Mystacornis crossleyi
TTCCAACCTTAAAGATTCTATGAATCTAAAGAAACCTCAGAGACGTTCTTTTCCACCCCCTTGCCGTCTATGTGCAGCTTCAGCTGTAGATGGGAAGCACTGTTCCCCACACCCCAGCTGTGGGGAGAGCTACTTGCATGAAAACTTGGGTGTTGTAGTGTGCTTTCAGGCAGGTGGAATATTAATTACACAGGGAATCCTTCTTTCTCTGAGCTGCTGAAAGATAAGGCTGATTTCCTTTCCTTTTCCCAAAAGAAAGAAGTTCTGGTATGACAGCCCTACCCTGGGATCGCAAACCGTAAGTGCAAGCTCTTAAGGCGATGTGTTTATTTGCGTCAGGAGGAACAGACTTGTGTTTCTGCCATTGATTCTAACTTTCAAGCATTTTTTGATGGAGAAATAGCAGGATTTTGTGAACAAACAATAGGGCTTCAGTTTGACTGTGATAGGATTGCTATTTGGCTCCCCATGGCTGTTTCCTCTTCCATATTGATCATACTGATCTTTCATCTTTGCCAGCATCAATGCTCTCTTGCACACTTGTGAGTACTGATCCAGATTGAAACTTCTATGAGATTAGTTTAATGAAAACTTTTTTTAATGTTTGCTTTTTCAAACAAACAAAGCTTTTCAGTCAATACATGCTGCATTTGAGAGAATAGATATATGGAGCTTCATCACTTGCTATGAAATACAAAAGGAACTTTAGAAACTTTGACTGTAGTACACGAATGTCAAAGATTTTGTGAACAGAAGTATTCTTTATTGAAACACTTGATACATAGGACCTATATAAAGCCATCACAGCTGCAATAATGAAATAAGAGCATACTTAGTAAAGTGCATGAAACTGTATATAGTTGCCTAACACAAGTGTGTAACTACTGTTTAATGTGTTGTTTGTTTCTTTTTTAAGTTGTATAAACCAACCAGGTTGGACTTTTTAAAGAAAAATGACCTGACAAAAACGAGGAAAGAAGATAACATGCGCTGCAGGGCCTTGAATGGTCTTATTCATAAAGCTGTGTTAGAGATGGCGACTACCTGTGAAGTCAGTCAAGAATTTTATGATCTCAAGCTGGAAATCTGCAAGGCGAGTGCCAAAGCTACAGCTTGTGCTGAGCCACTCTGATTATGTTGTGAGGTTGGCATGGCCATAGCAAAGGAGCTCCCCTGGGTGTTGTGATGTGTGCAAGAGGAGTTTTGCTGCATTGCTTCTGATGTGGCAGAGTGCAGCAAGATCAGGCTCTGGAGTACACACTAAGAGAGCTTCGCCACTGTAGTACCTGGCTGAGGAGAACTTTACCACTCTAATGTAAATGCAACTTAGGCCAATTAAATGGTGATTCTCCTGGTATGACTTTTTTTTTCTGTTACTCAGACATAAACGCTTTGCCTTGCCCTTTCAGAAGGAGGAGCTTAGTTTTACCAACATAAGTGTATCTTTCCAAGAGTCTTCTTTCAGCTGTGTGAGTTCTCACCTCCTTGTGTCACTCACCAGCAACATTACAGGCAGAAGACCTAAGTGATGCATGAGATTAGTTAAAAAAAAAGGGCAAGCCTAAGAAAATGTCATTGTCAAGCAAGATCCAAGAAGGAATTGAGATTTGTATGTAATTGTAGCTAGTGGTTTCAAATTTGTAGATTTGAAAGGGATGTTAAAGCTCTGATACAAGAACTAAGTCAGTCTCCACAGTGTTGTTTGTTGTCTAGTTTTTATCTTCTACATTTGCTGTTCTGTAAAGATTAAATTATACCAGTGTTTGACTTAAAAGCTTGGTAGACTCAGCTTTGATATTAGTAGCATGGAAAAAAATGGTACCTCATAGCTGCATCTATGACAAAAGGTTTGTTATTCATGACTGCAGTAGGTGATTTTGCCAGCTGAATTCATTCTGTTGTCAGGCAAGTGTTCAAAATTACATGGGCAAGATGAGTTTTGGCTCTATATGTGCAATATCCCTCACAGAGCATTTCTGTCTGTCTAGGGCTTTGAGGATTGCTCGTGTCAGATCACGTCTGCATGTAAAAATGCTGGCTGGTGTGGGCAAGACACCGTGCTTTCAGGAGGCATTGCTATAAATTAAACAACTTACAGCATGAGAGAGGGAAAGAATCGGCGTTTTTCCAATACAATACAGATTTTATAGCTGCACAGTCTTTGTGCTGCACTGGGACATGATGGGGTGTAGTCAGTCCTGATGTATTCATGAACTGATTCTGGTCTGATGTCCTTCTATTATCAAAGAAATTTTCTAGTAGGCTTTCTGCAATCCATCAGAGACTTCATCGTATACGAAGTGTGTGTCTATGCATATCATTTTAAAGACAGATTTGGCTTTTTTATAGGTATCCCTGTCATCCAACTTTTCAGCATGTCGCGTGTACTGGAACCCTGCTTCCACTATGGAGAAGGAAAGTTATGTTGAAAGTGTGCTGCGAAAGAGCGCTCCACGTATACGGTACTGCTGTGGGATAGACAGACCACTTCCTGAATCCAGAGCCATTTCTTAACTACCATTTAAGTATTTCTGACAATCTATAGACCTGACCTACTGGGATGCTGTAGGTTTTTAGATACTTGGAGTAGAGCATCTCCTGTGATGAGCCTCACAGGGAAGGGTGGCTGTGTCAGACCAGCTGTGCGATCTTTTTCTGGAGCACAACTGGCTTGTTTGGCTTCCGTGCTTTTCCAGGGTTGGAGTGGGCTGAGCAGAAAGCAAGAGGAGTGTGGGTGAGGTTTCACTCCCATGTCCCGGAGGTGGTGGCTGGACAGGCTGATTGGGACAGTAGCCCAGATGACATGCTGCACAAAGGACTGGCAACTATAAGGATCTCCTTGCAGATTCACTGGGCAATTCTGATTGCTAGGGATGATTTGGGACTCCAGAAGGGATGACTGTTATTACAGAAATTCTTCACAATACTGATACTAAAAAACCCCACAAAATTCAGAATGCTACCATGTATTGTGATGCTTTTGCCTGTTTTTCCAACAGAGTCCAGTGAATTTTCAGGGTATCTCTGAGATTTTTGTCTCTTCCCTCCTTTCCTTGGCTTTCCCTCTGCTCTCCAGCCAGTCTGTTGGAAGTTCAGCTTCACCCATGTGGAAGGTGGCACAGAGGCATGCTTGTAAAGCCATTCCTTTTCCCCATTTCCCTAAGCTGTGTAATTCCTGCTCCAGCATAATGCTCTCTTCTACTCCACAGCTTCCACTCTTTAAGAAGGAAAGTTTCTGGCTGGGAAGAAGACAAGGGGAGCCCTGTCAGTCCTTCCTGCAGCTAGCATGTAGAAGTTGTCCTGCCCTGCTCTGAGGGCTCTAGCCCCCACTGCTCTTATCCGTACAGTGGGGATAAAGATACTGAATGAAGTGGGGAAAGACCTGTGCCAGCCTATGCATATAGATACAGACAAACCTAATATCAGTACTCAGCTGGACCTGCAGCCTGTAGTTTTTGTATGCTACGCATTCAAATTTGAGTTTCTGCAGTGATGTATTGCTTAGCACTAACCTGAATAGCTCCCCATCAGACCGAAAGTTTTGCAAGCTATATCTTTATATGTACACGACTGCTGGATTTAATTTAACACCTTTTACTTGTCCTGGAGATGCTATACTGATACTCATGGTGGTGAATGCTGTATTTTTGCCAGGTATCTTCTGAAGAGTCAGCAGATTGTAGGAAACGTACCCCCAGTAGTATTTATAAAAGACAAAGAAGCTGCAGCTGTAAAAGAGGTAATTCTAATCTTTGACTCAATGTACAAATATAGTGACTTAGGAGAGAGCTGATCGTTTAGTTGCTCTACCAATTTACATTAAAAATTAGTCTTTCTCTATAGTTGCAAAGCATTTTAAAAAACAATCTTGAGTAAGATTGATGCCTATATAGTATGTAGAAGAACTGTAAGCTGTATCATTAGGCCAGTGAAGAAATTTGAAAAAATTGAGTCACTGTTTTAAGGAATAATATATGGTTGCCTGATGTATATGATTATAGAAATGAGGTTGGAGGAGCTGTTTTCTGCATTTTAAATGTTATGTGTTTTTAAGATTCAATTAAATAACCAGTAATGTTTTTATTTTTATTTTTTTCCCTGTATCTTTTTTCATCTGTGAATTGTTAAAATGTTTCTAGGGAAGTGCAAATCTTTGTATAGGGGATGTAGGCTTATTCATACTACATTTTTTTCCTTCACTTTTAAAATTGTCTTTACTATTTCATGTTTCCTGTCAAGGTGTTGATGGTTTTAACTAGTTGATGTATTACTAGAATAATGATGTTTCCTAGGAATTTGTTGTCATTGGGACTGTGAAGCGAGATCTCTAAAACAGTGAGATTTCAAGAAGAGAAAGATGACATCAATGAGTAGAATTTAATGAGAAATGTCTCCTCAAGCTGTTGATGTGAACAGAAGTTGAAAAGAACATGTTCGTGTTTCTGTGCCCTGAAGTGCCTCATTATTTATAATAGTGTTACTGTTACAGCCAGTTACTGTTAGAGACTTATGGGCTCCTGCAGTGTGCATGAGCAGACCTGGAAGGGATAAAAAGAATTTCAGATTCTCTAGAAATGCAATGAACTGCTTGAACTTTCTGTGGTCAGAAAAATTCTGAGTTTCACAGAAGACAAGTAAAAACCCTCTTTATATCACTTCTGTCAGGGAGTGACACTGGGAAGCAGATAGAGGGATCATTTTCTCCCACTTCATGGTTCATCAGATTTATGTCAATCATAGATGCGAATAACTTGCTGACCTTGGTTTTTAAGTATTGTAAGTAAGGGAAAAAACATCCAAATTAACTCCTGGAATAATACAATGCATTAGAAAGGAATTAATGTAAAGAAAAGCTGAAATAAAATTCCAAACGAGAAAATTTTCACAATTATTTATAGTCTGAAAGCACTGTATACAATAGATTTGTAGCATTTACTGGTTAGATGCCATTTAGAAGGGATTTTGGAATTCTCTGGTTACATATAAGAGAAATGCAAACTTGCAGAAAGGGAGAAAAGGTGAAAAAAATCTCAGTGTAAGCATGTTATGAAAAAGGATTTGCAAAACTGAGGTAAGAACGAATAAACCAAAAAAAAAATTATATATGTCAGACAATCCCTAGCCAAGGGTTCGTAATGCACATAAGGCAAAAAGCTTAATAGGAATCTCTGGATCCATTACACTGTTTGACAAAAACATCCCAGGCAAGAAGTATAAGCAGTTCCATGTAAATGAATGAAAAGGCTGTTTTGAAGTGGTTTTGCTAAGTATTCCAAACATAGAAAAGAACATATTTGCTGTTAGATACTTGTCTGTTTGTGAACAAAGTAGATTTAAACAGGATCCTTAATATGTGTTGCCTTCATGTGCTTACAGGTCGAGGACTTACTGGCAATTGCTGATTTTGGACCTCCAGAAGAAGAAGAAACATCTCAAAATGATTCAAGGTCGGTCTTTTTGATTCAGAATTGTACAAGTGTCCATTTTAATCTCTGTTGGCCACCTTAAATTTGCTATTATTTGACATAAGAGAAAGTATATTTTAATTAGATGTGTACATTGTTACTCTCAGACCTGATACCTGTTCTGGTATTAATATCTTAATTTTCTGAGGGAACTACATGTAGAATTTCTAAGATTTCAAGGCTTGATGTGTTTATGATAGTCAAATTCTTAAACATGCTCTGCAGCAGTAATATTTGTTTCTTTCTGGTAGTTGTCTCATAAGAATGAAAACCACATTTACCAGTACTGCTCTACTTGTCCACCTCTTTCTTATACAAGTTTGGTTTGTTATACATGGATTGCCAGTTTACTGGTAAATCCCCTTAAGTTAATTTAACATTCTTCTGTGAAGGATTTTTGGCTGCTGAGAGAGAGGGCTGAATAACCTATTGGAATGGTGGTTCTGTGGACTGGGTGATCTCAAACCCAACAGCCTTTGCACTTGTGTGCTGCGCAGTCTGTTGGTAGAAATGCCTTCTGTGCCTCAGCATCTCACAGGATGGTTCATCAGGTGCAAATCAGAAATAGCTTCCTGTGGGAAGTCATTGCTGTGACAGATTTCCCAAAGGGCACCTAACATCTTCCTCTGTATCTTGGGGAAATAGTCAAGTCCAGCATAAGGTGTCACACTGCTTTGATGTGATTTGGGCACAGGCTGCTGCTTCTCATTTCTTGGAAGTGCTGGGAGAAGTCTTGGGTTCCTTGGGGCTCCCAGGTCCAATGCCCACCTGTGTACATTTTTTCCCAGAGACAAGCAGTTTCATCTGGCATGTTGTTGCTTTACTGGCTTTCTCCCATTAAATCTGTTGACATAGACTGGCCTTGGACACATCATATGGTAGTATCTCTTCCTTCGTGAGGTAGGGAACACAGGGCGTTAATAAAGTCATACTGAAAAGTCCAGTGTATTTCTGTGTTACTCAAGTTGTCAAAAACAGCATTATTCCTCAAAATATATGCAGGGAAAAAACCCAAATCAATACTTGTTTTCTTTCCCACAGTAAACTCTTCCCTTCAACAACTCAATCTTCAGAGTCACCCATGCGGCCTAATCTGTTCGGTATTGATCATGAACTGCTGAATAAACAGATAATGGACTATAAAAAAATGAAGATGTCAAGACATATAGAAAGCATTGCCTGGACAGAGAAGCAGGAGCGGCAGCTTTCTAAGATTCAAAAGAAAATAAAAAAGAGAAAAACAAGGAATCCTCCGGACGATGACTATGTTATGCCACAGAAACACTTACTGGACAGACACGAAGCTGATTACTGGGATGATAACACTGAATCAGCCTCAGACTATGACCTGCAGGATGAATTACAGGAAGAGGTGAATGAGTTGGAGGTGGATGATGACAAAACTTTAAGTCAGTCTACTGGTAAACAAATGAAGTGAAACAGCCGCTCTCTTCAAAATGGAGGCTGCCAGTAAGAAAAATAAAAGACTGCCATAGCTACTGGAAGATTCATTTTGTACAACATGTTTACCACTTCCTCATTCAAACTAATAGATTTGCCACGTGAAGAGGTTTGCTAGTACAAAGTATGGAAGAAAAACTGCTGTTAGTGACATTCTGTTAAGCAGCTTTCAAGCTGCTGCAGTTGAGGGACTTCCAACCGGAGAGCAGTTTTGTAATGACAAAATATACCTACTGCAGCACTGAGCTAAAACTTCTTGCAATGATGTTGACTATTTCTAATAAAATGACGGTTTCTATACTGAAGTATTTCTTTTAATTATTTTGGGGGTTTTTTAATTAAAAAACCTGTATAAAAATTATCACAAAGTGATGTCTGTTATTCTGATATCAGGAAGGAAGAGGAAAGCAAAATAATGACAGTGGTGTTCAGCTTCATCAAGCAAAGACCAGGACAGGGTCTTCTCCAGAGGACCAGTCTAATGGAGGAACACTTTCTACAAGAAGATGAAACTCATTGAAATTATGGCAAATAAAGTTACAACCCTGAAAGAAAATAAATTTATAGTTGTGCAAGGGGAGCTGCAATCAGAAAAAATGGAAAACTGCTCGTCCATTGGGTAAAATCAGGCAAAGCACTGACTGTGACTTAAAAAAAATGTATCAACAACTTGAAAAGCAGAGAAAGAGCAGCAGGGAAGAATGTTGCAGAAACTGATATTTGAAAACGAATAGGAAATCCTATAAAAAGTGAGAATAAAGCTTTCTGACCCAAAGGACATAAAAAAAAATTGCATGAGTGTGTAAAGTCAGAAGGCTGCAAGCTTAAAAAAAATAACGAACAAGGTAGTAAAAGGGAATTCTACCAGAAATGCAGAAAATGTAATTCCAGTAGTTAATGGAGATGTGAACACAGGGGGGTTACCCCACAATATAGCAGAATCACAAAATGGTTGGAAGAGACCTTAAAGATCATGTAGACCCAAGCCCCCTGCCATGGGCAGGGACACCTTTAACTGGACCAGGTTGCTCAGAGCCCCATCCAACCTGACCTTGAACACTTCCAGGGATGGGGCATCATGGACAAAGTTCTCTGGACAACATGTGCCAGTGCCTCACCACCCTGAGGGAACAATTTCTTTCTCATATCTAATCTAAATCTACTCTCTTTTCTTAGGACTTGTCCTATCACTACACTTAAAGAACACTGCAATCATCAGTCATAGTCAATGCAGATTCATAAAAAAAAAAGTCCAGTTTAAAGAATTTAGTGTCCTATAATAAGGTCACCCGCCCAGCAGATGAAGGGAATACGGTGGATGTAGTTTTTCTGGGGTTTTGTAAGGCTTTTGGTACTGGATCTCACAGCATCCTTTGGGACAAGTTTTCCAGCTGTGGGATGGGTGGGTTCATGGTGTGCTGGGTGAAGATCTAGCTGAAGGGCAGAGCTCAGGGGTTGTGGCGAACAGGGCCACAGCTGGCTGGTGACTGGTCACCAGTGGTGTTCCTCAGGGCTCCATTCTAGGGCCAGTTCTGTTCAGTATATTTCTCAGTGATCTGGACGCAGGAGTTGAATGCACCATGAGCAAGTTCGCTGATGATTTCAAACTGGGACGTGCTGCTGACTCTCCTGAGGAACAAGATGGCTTACAGAGAGATCTGGGTAGCTTGGAGCATTTGGACAAAACATCAATGGCATGAAATTGAACAAGAATAAATGCCGGATTCTGCACCTAGGAAGGAGTAATGGCAGGCACAAGCCTAAATTGGGTGAGGAGTGGGTGAAGAGCAGCCCTGCAGAAGGGGTCTGGGGCTGGCAGAAGGCTCAACAGGAGTCAGCCGTGTGTGCCCAGGCAGCCCAGGGGGCAAACCGCGTCCTGGGATGTGTCAAACACAGCTTCACCAGCCACTCCAAAGAGGGGATTATCCTGCTGTATTTGGTGTTGGTGTGGCCTCATCCTTAGTGTTGTGTGTGCTTCTGGGCCCCCAAAATTTCAAAAGGATGTGAAGGTCCCTGAATGCACCTAGAGGAAGGCACCAAAGCTATGGAAGGGGCTGGCAGGGTGTCCTGTGAGGAGCAGCTCAGGACACTTGGGGTTTTCTTGTTTGGAGAGAAGGTAGCTGAGGGGCAACCTCACTGGTCTCTAAAATTTCTGAGGGGAGGAAGGGGAAAAGGTTCCTCTTTTCCCTGGGACCGAGTGCCAGGTCATGTGGGAATGGCTCAAAGCTGTGCCCCTCAGAAGAGGTTCAGACTTGACATGAGGAACCATTTCTTTACCAAGTAGGTGATCAAACCGTGGAACAGGCTCGAGAGAGAGGCGGGTAATCCCCCAAGTCTGTGAGTGGTTAAGAGACATTTGGATAGTGCCCTTAATACCATGCTTTTGATTTTGGTCAGCCCTGAAGTAGTCAGGCAGTTGGACTCGATTACCCCTTCCAACTCATCTCTTTTCAGTTTGATTTGATCCAATTTGATTTGATTTGATTTGATTTGGCTCTTGTTGCTTCCTCCTCCTTTACGTACCATTAGGTGCTCAGGATATCTTCGATGACATTTCTTCCCAGCCCTGCACTAGAAGAAGGGATGGCATGGAATGGGCTATTGTGCCCAGCCTGGTCATTGCCTCTGTCACTTTGTAGGAAGGAGACATGTACCTTCTGATGGGGGTGAAAGCTGTGGATAACCTCGAGAGCATTTGATCACCTGAACACATTTGCAAAAAGCACGTAGAAACTGTGTTTTTTGAAAGTCTTCTGTGTTTATCCAGTTTAGCTGGGCTCCCGCAGGATGGCAAACTCCCACATCTCTGACACTCAGATCAAAGATCTTGGCTTTAAGATCAATCCCTTGGTCTGGAGCAAGAGGTGCTTCAGAACTAAATGGTTTAAAACCATTTGATGTGAGCAATACACATTCATTTCCCTGTGGATTTTTTCTCCTTGTACTCAGCTGTAGAAATATCTGAGCCATTTCCCTTGGAAAAACCCATTAAAACACAAGACCCAGAGAATAACAGTGCTCCATCAGAGCTGAGGTTCATCTGGCCCAAAACGCTGTCTCCAAAGTGGCCAGCCATCAATAGCTACAGGAGAGCACGTGAGCAGTGCAGATCTTCTGCCAGGTTCCTGGCTGTGCTTACAGGCTGCCCTCCCCTCTCCACCTCCCACTCCTGCCCAGGGCTCCAGGAGCATGTTTCAGCTCAGCCTGAGTGATGCTGTGCCTGTCTCTGCCCTGTCTCCTGGATGGGCCTGGGACTTACACCGCAGAGAGCTGCTCTCCTGGATGGAACACTCAGACCTGGGTCATAGCTTGTCATGCAGAGCTCTGGACATAACATAGCAGAACTATTCTATTCTATTCTATTCTATTCTATTCTATTCTATTCTATTCTATTCTATTCTATTCTATTCTATTCTATTCTATTCTATTCTATTCTCCTATGCTCACCATGAGTCAAATAATGATGAGACTGTTATTTGCCCAAAATACCAAGGCTTTTTCATCTTCAAAAACATGTTCAAGGACACAAATCTGAAAGATTACAAAGGGAAATGGTATTTTATTTTTACATCTGAATTTTATATCTGGATGTTATGTCATTTTTTGTTATTTTTCTGAGTCTGTTTCATAGCATTAACACAATGCACACATGTAGCCAGGAGTAGGCTGGTGCATTCTTCACTTTAGATTGAAAAAACATTCCTTGCAGTTTGGCAAAGAAAATCTACAGAGGCACAGAGAGCAGCAGCAGGAATACAGGCCAAGCAGTCCTGTTTCCTGAAGAGCGAGGATGAGAAGAATAATTGGTACTGACCTCACACAAAAGAAGAGTGCAAAGAGGTGTGTGGTACCATGGGATATCATCCAAAGTAGGACACGTCGATGTCAAGCACACTTTGCCTTCCAAAATGTGCTCCACTGTGCTTCTTGGCCAAGGATGAATGAAATATGCTCTTCTGCCTGACCCGCACTTGTATTGTCCTTTGGAAGAGCTGAAAAATGGCAGCAAGCCTCCGGATAGGGCAGCAAGCCTGGAGCCCTTCCAAGCAAGGAAGGAAAGCTTCCAAGGCTGTTCACCAGAAGTAAGAACCCTTGGGAAAATGGAGCGAAGTCAAGAGCAGAGCTCACTCTTGCTGCAAGCTTGCAGTGGGCAGGAGAGTCAAGAGAGAGCCAGGGCACCAGTGGTGCCTGGGAAGTGCAAGTGCAGCAGGCATGAACGGAGCTGTAAGGGCCCAGAGGAGCCCTGGGAAGAGGCTGTCCTCAGTGCTGCAGAGGAAGGCAAAAAAACCTGCTGGAGACACTTGCTAGCCCACCATGGTGGGGGAAAAAGCCTTCCTCCCCTCAGCTGCAGGGCACAAGAGGCCTTCTTCAAGGTGCATGAGCAACCTGGAAGAAAGGGACTGGAGAGCCCTGACCAGTGGTCATGCTTGGTGCTGCAGGGGAAGGCAAAAAACCCCATGGACCAGTGCCAATCTGCACTGGGGGAAAACTCCTTCCTGATCTCAGTACTAGCAACTGGCAGTTCCCTGAGTATGTGAGCAAGACCTCTTCAATGTACAGACTGGTCACATCTCCCAGGAGATTCCCAAGCTTTGTTCTCCCTCAACCTGGAGCCATCACTACATTTTTGGCTCAAAAGCCAAAATGTAACCAGATGTATTCCTCTGGCTGGAGTGAACAGTGCCAAGAGACCACTATGGAAATAACACAGGCTTTGAAAAACAAGGGGGAGGAGGTGTGGTGGAAAGGCTGGTTATTTTCAGACCTAGAACATTTGAATCCATGCCCAAAGCACAGCCAGGCAAATTTCCAAACTGTAAAACAGCCCATTGTTGCTATCATCCTCACATCCCCTTTTCCCACTGAAACTGAGCTGCCCAGTTGGCTGTGTTTATATGGGATACAAAATGTGCTCCATCCACAGGGTAAAACTTTCAAAGCTCCTTGGTGACTTAAACCTTTCTGAAAGTTATTTGTCCACCTCCATTCATGTGGAAATGTTCAGAACCTATACAAAAGCCTGGTAAGTCTCTTCTTCCTTTAGGATTTAGTATTTTGAGCCTCGAAAGAGGAAAGAATGTACTATGCTTGTACTTTTCTATGTTGGTGTCAAAATTGATATGTACATTCAGACTATGTAAATAAGGGCATATCTGACTGTGGTGATGCCAGAGGTGAAAGATTGGGTTTGGTTTCCTCTGCGTGAACTTTGCAGTGGCATAGAGAGCATCCATGCTTTCCTCACCATTCTTCCCAATACACCAAGGGACATTTGTTACTATACTGTTGATGGTGAAGTTTTCCTTTTGGAAAGAAGTACTGAATTGGTTTGTGTTCTTAACCACAGTTGTCCTTGCACTTCAGTAGCTCTTTTCCTCCCTTGGACTTCATCCTTGCTATCTTTCTTGAAAGTGCTGACAGCCCTTGCAGCCTTTGCCTTTCCCTCCTAGTTGTCTTCTTTTTCCATAGGCCCTCCATGCCTTTACTCAGCTGCTTAGTCTTTGCCTTCACCTCACATGGAATTTCTCCTACTTGAACCTGAGGAATGACAAATGTCCACAGTGGTACAGGTGAGTTTTCACCAGGGCTTTGCAAAATGTGTGCCTTTCCTACAAAAATATCTTGCCTGACACACACGAAGGCATTGTACTATTTTTTTGTGTTTAGGTGGAGCTTGAGTGACTCCTGTCATACATACCCTTGTTACCGATTGGTGTGGAATTTTCTCATTTTGATTTTAAAGGTATGGGCTGGAAAAATATAGAGCACATGCCCAGTGACCAGTGGTCACATCTTGGAGGCATGTAGCTTTCAGGATGGAGGTGTTTTTTGGTGTTATAATGAGCAAATGTCATCCACAGGGCAAAATTTTACCATAAAACTAAGCAATTTCTAGTTCAGCAACCAATACATCTCTTGTGTGGCAGATGCTCTGTGGTTTATGAGCTATAGGGCATAATTTAGTTCCATACTGGCAGTGATTTACAACTGAGCCTGCCTGTGGTGTCTCCACTCTGCTCCACCCTCCACTCTATTTCTTCTAAGGTCAGCTCACAAAGCTCCCCCAGTGCTGCCAACACCTAAAGGTGAAGGCTATGTTTGCTCGGGGAACAGATTCCTTACATGCCAACCGCATTCCACCCTGAAAGTTTCCTTACCATTATAAGCTCTCTTAGGATGTGGATATAGCTTTAGTCTCAGTAGTCTTTCCCCCATAATTCTAGTAATAATTCCACACCCTGTGACCTGTTCATGCCTCCAGCAACATTTGCCTACTCCCATATTTCCAGGCTGGAGCAGAAATCCATGTCCAGTCACTCTAGTAATGGATGTCTACTCCTAGGAAAGGAAATACCAACAGCAGGAATGAAGTGAACTTTCATTTTAGAAGTTTCCTTGGAGATAGTGCCAGTCACTGAGAAAGCTCCAAGAGGTGAAACACTGGTGGGTCGATGTGATGCAGTTTGTGGCACTGCTGTCTGTGGGGATAAGCTTTACTCTCCAGGACTGTGAGTAAAGGTAACTAAGTTTTTAAATGAGTCCTGCAGGTATTTGGTGAAGAGGAAGGTTGTGATCATGCGGATCATGCTTGTGTGAGTAAGGATGTGGCTGGCCAAATGGCCATCCAACCCCAAAAGGCCATTGCTTCTCTTTAAGGGTCCCTACACACCTACAAGATAGCTGCCAAAAAGGAATGAGTCTTTTTCTTTCTGTCCACCTGAAACCATGTGAGATTGTCAATATGATAAAATTACTGGTGATGTTATTCATATACAAAGAAACTTAATTGTCTGGGTTTTTAAAAATTGATAAATGGTGCCTAAAAGGGGCTAAAGAGAGATGGAGAGGAACTTTCTACAAGGGCATGTAGCAAAAGGACAGGGGGGAATGGCCTAAAACTGACAGAGAGTAGGTTTAGATTAGATATTAGGATGAAATTCCTTACTGTGAGGGTGGTGAGACAGTAGAACATGTTTCCCAGGGATGTTGTGGGTGGTCCGTTCCTGTGAATGGTAGTTATGCATAGAAACAAAGTGCAACTTAAGGCCTGAAGAATGTCCAAAATAACAGACAAACAAATCAGTAGTAAAATAATGTGGATAATAAACTGTATAGTAATAAGGAAATTAAACTGAGGACTTGAGGGAATAAATTCAGAAGGTTGAAACTTTGTTCCCGTTTTGATGGGCCACTGCTGATCTAATGGATACAGAGACTCCAAGAGGGTAGATTTAGATTAGATATTAGGAAGAAATTCTTAACTGTGAGGGTGGTGAGGCACTGGCAGAGGTTTTCCAGAGAAGCTGTGGACGCTCCATCCCTGCAAGTGTTCAAGGCCAGGTTGGATTGGGCTTTAAGCAATTGCCCTGCCCATGGGAGAGGAGGCTTGGAACAAGATGACCTTTAAGGTCCCTTTCAACCCAAGCCATTCTGTGATTCCATTATATACATACAGATATATATATAGATATATATATATTTAAGTATATATTGAGTTTATGCACTTTGTAACTGATTACTAGTAACACTCTAAAAATCTAATTCAAGACAGGAGAGTGGATGTTGAACCAACTATTTACATGAAGTCACAAATGGTCTAACTAGCAGGGCAAATGTAGAAGCTGCTCTTGTCTCAGTAGATGATTAGAGACGCTTATAAATCAGTATCAGTAAAGACATTTGTGTTATCTAGAAAACAACTTATTTTTCTGCACCCTTTCCTATGTTATGTGACTGCTGTAGCAATACTGTTCCATGAAACAGTGAATAGTTATTCCAGCTTGGAAGATGATGGACAAGCATTATCTGTCAGGTTTCTTCAGGATTTTTGTTTAGGAAAAGATGTTGGAAAGGGAGACAGGCAAGTTACAAGAGTGCTTACAAAGCTGAAAAGTAAAGTTATTCTTTATTTCTTTTTGAAAGGTCTGGGTTAAATACACCTCCTAAGTAATTAAAATGTCTAAAATTTAGTTTCTCAGTCTTGGTACACAGTACTTGTATGCCTTTGTTTTTTCCCATGAGCAAAAGTAGACCTCAGTGAAGAAACAGTCTGGCTGCCTAACTGGTTGGAGTAACAGTGCTGCACTACTGCTGAAAGGTGCTAGCAGAGGTGATGCTTCTGGGCAGGCTGATTATTTCTGTGCCGCTGATTACACCATCCAAACATATGCCTGACTGGACACATGTTTGCACTGGAGTGTTCTCTGAATGGGTTCATGCTAGCAGAGACAAATTTGAAACACAACTTATCGTTAGGGACAGCCTGCTTGTTTCATGACCAGCTGACAACGCAAGAAAGATTTTAGATCCACAGTGACATTTTGCATATTGAACTAATTGTGGTAAGAGCCCAACTAACCTGAAAACATGGGTTTCTGTTCATATGTTTGGCATTCTTAATTTTGAAGAACTTCTGATACTGAGTCCGACAATGCAACTCTGTCACAAATAACAAGTGGCCCCTCAAAATTTGCTTATTTTCCCCAATGATCTGCTGCAGCCAGGAAACACCTGGTACCATGATAGTTCCTCCACAAAGCACACTTCCCTTCCAGTTCCCCACGCAGCCAAGTGCCAGAACATGCCCCTCCCAGCCCAACTCCCCACACTTTATATACTGGGTATGACATTGTATGGTCTGGAGTATCCCTTTGGCCAGTTTGGGTCAGCTGTCCTGGCCATGCTCCCTCCCAGATCCTTGTGCAGCTCCTCACTGGCAGAGCACAGGAACCTGAAGAGCCCCTGGCTCAGGGAAAGAACTGCTGAGCAACGACTGAGCTATCAGTGTGTTATCAACATCAGTCTCATACTGAATCCAAAACATCACACTGTACTGGTTAATAGGAAGAAACTTAACTCAATCCCAGATGAAAGCAGAACAAAGAATAAGGCGTTCTACAAGCCCCAGATGTGGAGAAAGCCATGAGAGATGCTTTTACCTTATCGAAGACACTGAAACCCAGTGGTAAAATACTGTTAATAAGACAGCCATACCTTATTAGTTCAACTATTTCCAAAAGTAAACCCTCCTGTTTTAACTATGTCTCATGCTCATCTAGGCTTTTTCTGATTTAGGCTATTGATATCCCTTCTGACTGGGAATCCAGAAGAACAGTCATTTAGCCCAGATATCCTCAACATGAACTTCCCCGACACTATTATCTCAGTGATGGTTGTTCAGGCAACTGTACCAGCCACTTTGTTGGCAGGCAGTTTTGGTGCCTGCTTGAAAACAGGACTTTGATAGTTGGATTAATCTTAGAAAAAGATACAGAGCCTTCTAATTAGATGTGAAGCATAGCTGCTTTAAAGAAGTCCCTAGGCAGCTAAGTAGGATGAGAATTCCAGAGAACTGTGAGGAGGCTGAACAAATGATATGTCTCGAGGACTTTCATATTAGCAGCTTCAAACACATTCCTGGTTTTAAAAACAGGAACAGAACATGGCTCTTCACAATCACTCCTAGGTGCTGTGTTTTCAAGTAATCATCACCACGCTGTTTCTCCTTGCTGGCACTGCATCCAGTTGAATCTGTTCAGCTGTATTAAGCCAAATTTCACAGAAATCACACATTTTTTCCACTTTCCTTGAACACTTTTTTGTCAGCTGTGAATCTGTTACTGCCTGCGACCTTTACAATTTTCCTGAGATTCCAGCAGCCTTCATCTGGACCTATCTAGCCAAACCACTGTGTGGCAAACTATCAGGGTAAGATAACATGAAGATCCCAATCTTGATAAGGTAGTCTTGGAATATCATCTAAATTGGCCTCTTAATCGATCCTCTTTTCAAGCAAAACTTAGAATTTGGAGAAAAGAAATTGTATGCACCTAAATTATTCCGAATTTGTTTTGAGATATTGATGAAATAAATCAATTCTTTTTCCAACCCACGTATTTTTAGCCAAGACCAGACACCAAAATGTTATCTCCTTGCTGTCCTACAGCTGACATGTGTACCTCTCATACTCAATATAAACTTAATCTTTCACAAGATATAAGGTAAACCTTTCTGTCCACATTAGGAATATGTCAAGACAAGGCATCTGAAAGGTTATAAAATGGAATAATCTCTTCAACTTTTTAGATATTGTGACTTGGATTTATATGTCAGCTTTGGAAGAGGGAGAAGCACCACAACCATTTTTTCACCTACTCAGCTGAAGAATCTAATTTCCAAGAGCAAGTCTGCCAGTCATCAGTGGTGGGCACTGGCCAAGCTGTCTAGAGAGATTGCAATGACTCCACAGTAAGTGGCCCTTATTTCTGGGGGTTTGTTTTGGTTTGGTTTGGTTTTTTTCCCCAGCAATATTTCAGTAAACCTCTGAAAGCCCACAAGATAAGAGATTGTTCAGGGTGTTATATAGCTAAAGCACTCTAATTCTAAATTTAAGTGTCTGTTCTCTTATGCAAAGGATCTTCAACCCCAGACATACTCAAATGGGATTATTATGTTTTTAAAAAGGAACTTAGAACTTTTTGAGGATGACCATAACAGCATATTTAATGAAAGTGTCAATTATTTTGAAGTTGAAGCTGTTACCTTTCAAATGAATAGGAAAAATCTTTTATATGTGAATAACACAAGTCAAACATTTAAATATTCACTTAATTATTTCAAGAATGTGTGCAGCATGCTGAGTGGAAAAACAAGGCTTTAATTTATTTCAAAGAACTCCAAAACCATGGGCAGGGACTGTCCAAAGTGAGACCTTCTCAGAATTAGCTGAAATACATTGATTTTACACCTGGTCAATGACAAGGTGTGTTATTTGTTTGGTTGGGTAATTTAAAAAAACTCCACCTAATGTTATATCTAGTGACAACAAGCCACTAGTTATTCTTTTATGGGTTAGTCTGCAGCTCTGTTAAACATCAATTGTTTCATGTTTTATCTTATTTCCCATCAAATGCCCAGCACAGGAAGCTGAGCCAAGATGGGGTAATCCAATGTTGTCTGTCCTTAAAGACTACAATCTGAATACTGTGGTTATATGAATGAATACATACATGAGTTACATTTATTCTAAGAACTTGATAAACAGTATTTCTGAATAAAGAAAAATACTTGATATGTAATATGTACATAATTCAGAAAGAGGGTATAGGATCCTGGTTTACAGCTTTCTCAGAATGCCTGCCTGATGGGAACATAGGAGAAAGGCTGAGTGAGTAGGAATCTGCATGTGTAAGTCCTTACTCATCACACAAATTACATGTGACATCTAGCACTATAGGAAAGTTATTTGCTGGTAAAACTTGAACAAGGAGAAAATAGAGGTGAGAAAAAATACAGCTTATTCTTTTGATATCCTCTCCAGTTTAATAAAGTTCAAATTAATGTAGAAACATCGAAGTTCTAGTGGATTTAATCAGCCTTATTAGCCCTTCTGTGTGAACCAAATGCATACTCCTACAGTTAGCCATCTGCCTTTGGTGCTGGCAGACATACACCTCTGTACTTCCAGAACAACCTAGAGAAAATTGGATCAAACTTGAAGGGATGTTTGGCATTAAAAAGACAAAGACTGACAACACCTAATATTTTGTTAAAACTGTTTTTACGTCACCTTCTAAAAAGAGAAAACATTTGAAAAGAAAATATCAGAATTGTATATGCAAAGTGTTGGCAAAAGCATTGGTGATTGTTTTTTTCTAACATTTTCTTGTAAAATATTTTCTTGTGAAATTATGAAAAGTAGATTGAATTGTATTTTCCAGTGGAATTCTTAAAGTAGAATATTTGCACCTACTGAGGAATAGATTTTCTGCATTACTGCGTAGATTTTGTGATTTTTTAAAAAAAAATCAGATATATTTAATCTTTCTAGACATGCTCTCTTCAAATTTGGCTAAAATGCTTCTAATGTAATTGAAACTGAAAATTTCCCAATGATATTTGAAATTCAGAAATACTAAAAATTAATTTGAATAATTTTGAGTGTCAGTTAGTGTCAGAGATCCTAATTAGTGGATGGACTTGGAAAGATACTTCATTCTTCTCTAGTTATCTTTCCTTCTTAGCTTGTCTGAATAATTAGTTCCTCTCTACAACTTGATCTGGATTTTTGAGATCCAACTTTCTTTAGCCACATAATCACATAGTTTAACAGTAATTTTAAGTCTAATTTTTTGTAGGTAAAGCTATCTTGATAAACATTGTTTTGTTTAGAAAAAAAAAGTGATGTTGCTTCAGCCAGAATCACAAGTATTTGAGATAAACTTTTTCTCTGGGAATCTTTACATTTTGCTCATATAAAAATATTCATATTGAACTAATGCAACTTTTTGAATATGGTTACTTTTCGCATAACTTCTGTTTGCCAAGCATTGTTCTTTACCTTTTCTTTGTGCTTTGCTTCTTGGCTTCCTTTTCTTCTTCTAGAAGAGAAGCTCCTCCTTTCATGATGAAAACTTGTTTGAAAAGATAAGACATTCAGTAAAAGTCTTTCTAGACTTCGGTGGAATTTGAGAAGGTCTCCCGCAGGGAGCAGATAAGTGGGGTTGCAATGGGAGGCTTGGCACATGGCTCCTTTGGAAACTCTTCCAAGGTCTTCTGTTTCTCCAGAATCATGGCAACACTACAACAAGCAATGAAACATCTTTTTCTGGCAAATTAAACGTACAGACTATGCAAAGGGAGACCTTGCAACTTCTGCTTGTTGGGAAGAAAGAGCGTAAAGTAATCACATTAATCCTTAAATATCTAGAATAGACCAATGAATATGTTCATCAGGCAGTTTTAAAGATGATCACTGAGACTGGTATGTGCTGCAGCATCTTCAAAAGCAAGTGGACATTACATTAATATAAGTTGATGTAGAAAATGTACTGGAGAGTTGAAGGGAAAAAATACTGGCTGCAAATAAATCCCTGTAAAAAGACAGAGCTCCCTTCCATCATCTTGAACTTCCTCAAAAGAGTCATCTAGGTCAGTACTGGTTTGGGATCTTACTCCAGGACCCGGAAGGCAGCTATAGAAGTTAATTCTTCTGACTTTCCTATAGACTCTGAGGAGTCCCTTTTGCCAACTCAGCTGTTGGCTGTACACCTGCAGGTAGGTGCTCTTTGCTCCCGCTGTTCTGCTTGGAGACAGCTAATGTGAAGAGGTGAAGCCGTGAATTTCGCCCACAAGAAGGAGAGGACAGGGCTGAGGCATTCACAAGTCACTGTGACCTGCCAAAGCACTCTTTTGCTGTTGTCCCTTCCTCCAGACCTGAACTGCCCAACAGTATGAGCAAAAATATTATTTAGTATGTTACTGGTCATCTGGACACGACCCTGGGCAACTGGCTCCAGGTGGCCCTGCTTGGGAATGTGGGGTTGGGCCAGATGGCCTCCTGAGGTCCTTTCCCAGCTCAACCATCCTGGGGTTCTGTGAAAATGAGGACATATCCAACAGTTTTGCTGGAATGTTCAGCCATGAAAGACCGTTTCACAAATGTTGTCTCTTAACCTTTCGCTTAATCTCTTTAACACATCCACGGTTTAAAACACTTTGCAATTATTGGGTTTGTCACAATGGACAACGATCTAATATTGTTCATTATGTGGGAGCCAGTGGGACTTTCCATACTGGCAGAGCCACGCTCACTTATTTTACTTTATGAATTATAAGACAGGAGTTAATACCTTTATTTTAAATGCTACATTTAAACTAAGTGGGACATATCCCTCCTTGCACTGTGTAGTGATTTTTTATATTGTGGTCCTGTATCTACTATGTATAGTTCATATTTCATAGATGGCTGCCCCTTTTTTTCTGTGAATGCTTTTACCTACAACCTCACTGCGTGTACATTGGTGCTGAAAGTACATGGCTAAGGAACTTACTAACAGAAAAAAAATTAGAACTAATTATGTTTCAATGTACTTATTGGGCTGTCGGCTACAAAGGTAAATAAATTTTGTGGCCACTACTGCAAAATATAAAAAGGTACTACTTTTCTGCCAATGTGAATGTTTATTACTTTTTGAGAAGATACCACTCTGCTGCTGTGGGCTTCACAGGCGTTGATTGCGCTGGCCAACACACTGACCTGTGTGTGAGCTGTGTGCAGACCAACAGTGAAATTGTATGGCTGCCGAGGCCCATGGCAAAATCCCCCTTGGCTTCCATCAATGAGTGTCTCATTCACATGGTGAACACTTAGAGAATCTCTAGTTGAAGTCTTTAGTTTGTGAAGCCTTTGTGAATAGCCTGAGCAAGGCCGGGTCAACCTTGTGGAGAAGACTGAAAGCTGTGCCAGGAAGATGGTAGGGACACAGGGAGAAGGTCCTGATGTGCCAAGGATGGGATCCAGCATGGCCCTGTAGATCTCCTGCCATGACTGGCCTCCTGCCGGCTCCAGTGGCAGAGCCACACCAGGGGTCTTGGCGGTGGAGAGCCATCCATCCTGCTGATGTGGCTGCTTGTCTTGGTCCTTGTGGTACGGCTGTTGCCCACCCGCACACGAGATTGGCTCTGTTTCCATCTTGTGCCCATCATAAACCATCTGCCATCACGGAAAGAGCAAGAACTTTGTAAGCAGACAGACACGGAGACATCTGGTAGACAGAGCTCAGGGGACAGACTTGCAGCAATGTGTCTTTCATCACACCTCAGAGCCTTCCAGCACCATGGGTGTGGCACTGCCGCGCTCCCACACGCCATCACCAGAGGGGCCCCTGTGCCCAGGGCCTGCCCTGTGCCCCTGCTGCTCCAGGCCCAGGAGCCGCAGCCCAGCCCCGCCATGGCGCCAAGGCACCTGAGCCCCGCCCAGACGAGCGCCGCCAATGGGGAGCCTTCCCGCCAGGCCGCGCCTTGCCCCATTGGCCAGCGGGGGGGGGAGGGCCTCCAGAAAGCAGCAAATGCAAATGAAACTCCACCCATCATCCCCTGCGCACCAGGGCTGGCTGGTCACGTGGCAACCTCGCACGATGGGCATGGTGTCATCAGGCTCCGCCCCGGGATGACGTCACGGCTCTCGCGAGAGCGCTCAGTGCTGCCCCTCGGAGGTGTGAAGGGGCGCAGGTGAGCCTCAGGCTGGGCCCCGCCCCCACCTGAGGTCCCACCCTCAGCCCCGCCCATTCTGTCCAGGGAGCCAATGGGAGTGTTGACCGAGTCTCTTCCCATTGGCTGGCCCTCTGGCATGCAAATGAGTCCCTACGTCACTTCCCGTGCCAGATCAAGCGCCATTTTCTCTTTCTGGCGGTTGATGCGGCGCGGGCAGCGGCGCGGGCGGCGGGCGCTGAGGGAGGNCGGCGTGGCCCGATCGGGTGAGGCGCTTTAGCACTCACCCGCTGCCTCGCTGCTGCTGCGGGCTGTGAACAGCTCGGTAGCACCGCGCTTCTTGCGTGTTGGTTATTTAATTCCAGGTCGCCCTTCAGCGATGGGGTGTCTAAGGAACCAGCTTAATAGGTTGCCTCGAAGTCTGTGGATGAATAGTTTTAATTACTTTGAATGAATTGCTTTAATTTGAAACAGTTCGTGGCAAACTGTAGCCTGGGCAGAAATGGCACACGTACAGAACCATCACTTCATCACCAGTTAATGGAATCAGTTAATGGGATGCAAAATTACGTTAAATATCCTTGTGGTGCCTCAGCAGTGCATACGTTCAGAAAAAAATGTTTATGAATAATGTAAACAAACACAACCCATGCAATGCAAGCCATGAAAACCATTTGAGTGTGCTTGCTTTGTGGTCGAGAGCAGGTAATGGGGAGTTCCAGTTGTCCTGGTTTGTAAATGGAATAAAAGACACTAGTTTGACTCCTGCTGCAGCGGTTCAGAGTCCTGTACTGTCAAAGTTATGAACAACTCACTTTCAGGTGATAAAGTTCTGACGGGTAAATTACTGTGGAGGAGTTGGTTGTTGCCCTTAATAGTTTTCTGTCATCAAAAATCTGTGTTTGTAAAAAACAGTTGTAAAGAACTAAAATGAAATACTTCAAAAGACTCTTAGGATACTGAAGCTATATTCTAGAAATTCTAGTGTTCCTTTTAATAAACTTTTTCTTTAATTTTGATCAAGAAAAGAGGATTTCTTTAGCACAATATTTAGAGAAACTGGGTAAGAAATAAAGCATATGATAAGCTGTAATAAGACCTATTACAAGGTATACTGTATCTGATAAGCTGTAATAATTTCTGTGGTTTGTTTCATGGAAGTTTTGTAAAAAACAACCTCTACAAATTGCAGCAAATCTTTAGGAACAAGGAAGAGCACACAAAGTTTTGTTACACCTGATGTTTTTCCATTGGGAACTTCTTGATTTGGATTATGTCTTACTGAGTGCTGGTAGAGCTGGCTTGTGTTTGAACACTTTAGTCCTTCCTCTGAAACCTGTTGCACAGCCCTGGGTTGTTTTTTTCAGTTCTGTCCCCTTGCTGACTTGTTAAGGTTTTTGATTATCTGCGCTGTGGACTGTTATGTGCATTTGTAAAGTGTAAAGTCTTGGGGTCATACCAGACTGATCAGTGCAACACAAATGCAGTGGTCATTCTTCGTGGGCTTGGGGTGTGACTCTTCTGCTCACATACACATGGGGCTGACAGATGTGCAGGATTTGAGTGGGCTCCATGCAGATGCTTACATCACCTAGGGTGAACTTGGATCCTGCTGGATTCAAAATCTGGCCAATGCCCAGAAGGGATTCCCAAGGGAGTCAAAGAATTGTGTGAGTTAGTGCTTTAGGAAAGCTCTTGTGAGTTTAAATGGTAGTGTCTCTTCATCTCTTTTCACCAGTCTTGGATAGCAGGGATTTGGTTGTGTGTTAATGAATCATCGCAATAGTTATTTAAACCACAGTAGCTAAGGATCTAAATCTGTTTTGGTTTGTTAGGTGAGATGAAGGTTGTTGTGCTGCATCTTCCATCTATATCATCACATACCTTAGTGCTCATTGTGTTAGCAGCTGTTGAATGATGGTCGTCTTGGTGTTGGGCAGGATGAACTTTTTAGCAGGTATGTGATTTATAGCCCTGAAAAGAGCAAAAATATTGTGACTCTAAGAGATCTGTGATTTGAGATGCCCATTGGTTTCTGATGTAGTTGGACAAAGAAGAGTTAAATTTTTTTTCTTACCTGAGATTTCTATCAAGTTGCACTTGGATAGAAATTTGAATACAAGAAGATAAAGAGGAATTACTTTGTTGACCAGAATTGCTTTTCGTAAATTTTATTAGAATATGCTTTAAATTACAACAGATTAAATAATGAATAAGAGTAGCATCTATTCTAATCAATCAACTCTTTTTCTTTAGGAAGCTTTCTTCCCTTTTCCTCCAGAAGTTGGATAAGCTTTCATGGTGCTGATGTACTTGTAAATCCGCTTAGGTCTGTTTCTGAAGGCAGAGATAAGAGTCCAGGAAATGGAACTGACCATGTAATGAGTGGTTGAGCACATATCCAGGTGTGACTTCTTAGAGGACTTGCAGGCTTATCAGAAACAAAATTTGACATGACCAAGCCAAACTTGCATTCTTCTAGGCAGTTTCTCAGTGCGCTTGTCCACCTAGATGCTATCTTTGCCATCCAGTGTTCTTGTTCTTTAGATTCTTAGAAATAGATCACATGTTTTCATCCCGCTTTCAGGAATGAAGCGGCTTTTACCGTTTTCTCAGCTAATACTGAATTACCAACTTCTAATGAGTTTACTAAAATGAAAATAATTCTTTATTGATGCTTATCATTTCTGATAACTGCAGAAATACACGTTGGTAAACCTTTGAAAATACTCCAACCCAAATGTTTCAAACCTACAAACTTTTATAAAAGTCCTATAAAAGGTACAAACCTTTTATAAAGACCAAAGTCTTTATAAAAATCTCTTTCTCAGTTACTAATGACAGTTACTAGATAAAAGTCATAAAAGCTAAGAACGGTTCAATTTCCAAGGCAGATAATATGAAAGGACAAAGTTCCGTAAGTCTTTCATAATTTCCCTACTCTAAACAGTTCTATGAGCAACAGACTAGTGAAGGCCAACCTCTTAGGAACACGTCTGGAGATCTTGCTTCTGTACAGATCATTTGGTGTCTAAAAGGGTTACCTTACAGCTGTTTTCTCTCTGGATCTTGTAACATGCCTCTTTTCCTGAAAACTGTAGAAATGCCTGGTTATCTAGTTCACTGGATTTTGCTGGAAGTATCTGCATGTCCATTGAAGGCACATACGTGCATCTTCCTTGTGCCAGCTCCATACCAACTCCATTTTAATTTGCTTGCAAGTCCTATTTCCTGTAGGAACACAAATGAAAGCGGTGCTGATTTTATGTACGGAAAAAAGCTCTCCCTGTGAACACAGCCTGTCACTGGAGGAGGTTGCCCAGAGAGGCTGCCAAACCTGACTGGCCAAAACAGAGTGCCCTGGCTGCAATTAATGGTTGAGCCTGCTTATAGGAAGCTGGACTGGGTGCTCTCTTGAGGTTCCTTCCAAGGTGAATGAGAATGGTTCTAAGAAGTAGAATAAATAGGAACTTGGCATTTTGTGATGGCTTCTCACTTGGAAGAGGTGCAATGTTAAGAGTTTTTGCCTTTTTTTTTTAATGCAGAGAAATGATAGTAAAAGATACTTACTTTGCAAACTGGTATCTTTGACTACTTAGATACTTTGCAGACTGTTACCCAGTCTTTTAGGCTAGTCTTAAAATACTGCAATACTGCTGGAAGGGAAGAGTTGCATTTTTGATCTTTGAAAAGCCAAATGTAGTTGGGTGGGTGTTACAATCTACGATAACAAATGTAGAAAGGAAAGGAACCTGTAGTGTTGAATAAAACTCCCCGTTGTGTATCATTATGGAGATGTTATCTAAATAAGCAACAAATACAGGAATAGCTTGATGGCTAAAATGCCTGAGCAAGAGTTGAATGGCCTTCTTAGAACTGAATTTGAGGTATCAGCTGCTAAAATTATTCTTTTATTTTGCTACAAACTTGCCTTGGTTCTGTTTATGAAATGGCACTGAGTCTGAAAACTCAACGGATTATCAGGTTTTTTGGAAACAACAATTAAAAGCAGAGAAGGATAAATTTTTGTCTTTTAGGTAGGCAGCGCAGTAAAATGATCAAGATTCAGTTTTACTACAGTCCTTTCATGCTGAATTTGCTGGTTAAGAATGGGATATGGACCGACAAATGCATGCAACCAAAGTGCAAACTAAAGCTTGAAGAATGTCCAAAATACAAGAAAAATAAATTATTAGTATGAAAATGTGGATAATAAACTGCATAATAATGAAGGAATTAAACTGTGGGCCTGAGGCAATAAGCTTAGAAGGTTGCTCTTTTGTGACCTTTATGATGGGGCAGCGCTGGTCTAATGGATACAGAGACTCCAAGAGGGTTGGTTTAGATTAGATACTAGGAAGAAATTCTTAACTGTGAGGATGGTGAGGCACTGGCAGAGGTTTTCCAGAGAAGCTGTGGATGCCCCATCTCTGGAAATGTTCAAGGCCGGGTTGGATGGGGTTTTGAGCAACCCAGTCTAGTGGGAGGTGTCCCTGCCCTTGGGAAGTGGTCTGGAAGGAGATGATCTTTAAGGTCTGTTCCAACCCAAACCATTCTGTCATTCTGTGATTCTAGTGTGAGAGGAGCAATTTAAGATCCTTACTCCCAAACAGGTTGTTTAAATACCTGCTGAATAACATTGCATGTAGTTGCACATGGTGGCCTTTTATTAAAGACCAACTGCTTGAAAACTGGAAAATAATTTATATTCAAGGTTTTTTTTGTTACGGTGGGCTTTTGTGTGTTTTTCTTTGTCCTGGATTAATAATTTCCATTTCAGGATGATTACTGATTAAGAAAACTGTTAAGGTACATGGATGTTGCATACTACACCCCTTGTAGACTGTTTCTTGTTTGTGAGCTAGACACGCCTCAGCAAATGCCTGCTTCACCTTCTTCAGTAGCATCAGTGTATGTGTTGAAAGAGTGAGATGGGGGAACTGTTTCCAGTGGAGCCTAATGTGTTGAGCTCTATCTCCTTCTGGCTGATCTGAGCATGGTGGCATCCAGTCAGCTCTGTTGTTATCCACGCTGGACTGTGGGGTTGGTATGCGTAACCTGCTGTTGTAGAGGGGCTGATCACAAAGCCTTAACTTGACACTGTGCAAATTCCCGGTGGACTTCACTTTGTAAAGAGTATTTTATGTCAAATTTTTGCTCCTTATATTTTGAGAGAATGACAGACCAGTTACTCTGATTTATTCCATTCTGTATAGGTTCCTGTTTTACACCCACCCCAGTGGTATCAGAATGTCTTCTGGACTTCTTGGTGATAAAAAACATTAGAAAACAAGACTAGCATCTGTCAAATGGGGTTCCCTCTCCATTTCTCTCTACACACCTTTCCTTTTGGGGGAGAAGAAGCGAAGAATATTATGTGAGTTGTTTGAATTTTGATTATAAACCCCTCACTGTATGTTTTGTATATAAATTAAAGTTTGGGGGGGGTTATATACAGACTAGAACATTTTTTGTATGGTTTATGGGCTTTCCTTTTTGTTTTTTCTTTTTTTGAGACTTAGCTTGTAGCTGGTGTCTTACGTGCAAGGGGATTTTGCAACTATTCGCATGAAATCTTATTGTTCGTTCAAAGTAAATCTTTCATGTTGGCAGGGAGCTTGCTTTTTTTTGGTAAAGTACAGCATTTCAAGACATTTGAGACCATCTATGCTGAAGTACTGTTTGGGGTTTTCCCTTTTTTTTTTTTTTTTTTTTCCTTTTTCCTGTTCAGGTGTGTTCTGGATGGACAAATTGTTTAGCAATAAGGACTAAGATGTTGTAAATGCTCCTGGATCCTCTGTCAGCTGTTTAAGCACCATAGATGTAGAAGCTTCCAGTGACTTTTTTCAGTGCAGGCTTAGGGTTAGGTTTTGCATTCTGTATCCACTGTAGTGTGTTAAAACTCAGTCTAAATTGCATCGTGCTCTAATATAGGAAGGAGTTGAAAAAGGCTGTTGACATGCTTCTGAAGCTGAGCCCATGGGGATACCTTACAAGTTTACAGAAGTAGAAACTTCAGCAGGAAATCCAGATTTTACTAGCAATCATATTTTTAGCATGTACGTGCATGACAGCAGACAAAATTGTCAAAGAGACTTTTCATCCTGATGCTAACCTTCAAGGCAAAAGGTGTTAAATTTCTTCTTCCTAAATGAGATGATAGTAATTTTCTGCATAGAACTTAATAAAATTCTGGTATTCGTGTTCTTTTGCAAAAAACCCACAAAACCAGTGTTCCTGCCATGTAGATACAAGGACATCTGAGAGAAAAAATTGAAATTTTCTGTAGATAGAAGAAATGTAAAGAATTCCCTGCCCCCCCCATCAGACTGCGTTTCCTTTAAAATCAGTCAGGTGATCTACTGGGAAATATTAATAAGCCCACTTCTCTGGCTTAAGGATTTTGGGTTTTCATATTTGAGAAATGACATTCTGGCTCGTGTCAGCAGTAGTGCGTCGAGCAAGACCGGGGCAGTGATCGACCCTGTACCCGGCACTGGTGAGGCCTCACCTCAAGTGCTGTGTCCAGTTCTGGGCCCCTCACAACAGTAAAGACATTGAGGAGCTGGAGTGAGTTCACAGAAGGGCAACAAAGCTGGGGAAGGGTCTGGAGCACAAGTCTGATGAGGAGTGGCTGAGGGAGCTGGGGGTGTTAAATCTGGAGAAAAGGAGGCTCAGAGTAGACCTTATCACTCTCTACAACTACCTGAAAGGAGGCTGTAGCCAGGTGGGGGTCAGTCTCTTCTCCCGGGTAACAAGTGACAGGACAAGAGGAAATGGCCTCAAGTTGTACCAGGGGATACAAATTTAAATTGGATATTAGGAAATACTTCTTTAGAGAAAGGGCTGCCAAGCAATAGATTGGGCTGGCAAGGGAAGTAGTTCAGTCCCCAGAGATATTTAAATGACACATGGATGTAGTGATAAGGGACATGGTTAATGGTGGACTGACTGTGCTGGATTAATATTTGGACTCGATGATCTTAGAGGTCTTTTCTAACCTAAATATTTCTATCCTGTGACTTTTCAGATTTTAGTTCTTATTTTAACAATGTTAAATGCAAGTGCGTGTGTTCAAGTATTTAGTCAAGTATTTATTTTTTAGAATTTTTTTTAATTTTATTTTTCCTCTTTGTTTTTTTTTTTTTTTATTTCTTTATTTTTTGGTTGTTGTGTTTTTTTCCCCCCAGGAAAAGTGCAAAATGTTTCAAATTCCTGTTCAAAACCTTGATAATATAAGGAAGGCTCGGAAAAAGGTGAAGGACATTCTTGTGGATCTTGGGCTTGACAGCTGCAGGGAATTGTTGAAGGTAAAGCATTTGAAAGAATGTAAACCAGTCGGAAATATAAACCGATCTGAAATGTCAACTCCTGAAAAATATTTCTCTTTCTGCTGTATATATGATGCTGTACCACAGATCTTTATGGGGGGGCCTTTACTTCAGGGATTACTCATTACTGACTGCTCATATGCCAGGGGAGGAATTTAGTGTGTTAGTATGTAACACTGCAAGAGGCTGTATTTCTTAACAAGATGTGTCATAGATGGTGCTGCATATTCTCTGTTAGTAATATTTCAACAAAAGGAAACAGTACAGCTTTAGGAAAAAATACCACAGACTAATGAATTGTTTGTGTGCTATGCAGCAACTTTTTTCAATTCTTTTAAAATCTCAAGCAGATGGGGACTTGAGTCTCGTCAAAGACGTCCCATCGCGTATCAAGGGCAAACCTCTGCAGGGACATACAAATCATCAGCGTTTCTGAAAATGGATGCGCCTTTAAACTTTGTGTCTGGTGAAAAATACCAAAATCGTCTTACTGAGTTGTAGTTTGGTTCTGCATCTTTAAAAAGTATAGGCAGGTGTACTGGGGCAATTAAGATGGACTTAGTACCATTGTTGCCACTTCCGGAAGAGAATTCTGTGCATCAATCAGGAAAAATGCACACCATCAGATTGGCAAACCTAATACCAGGAAAGGTGCAAACACAGAAATGTAACTCCATTTCTTAACAATAGTGTATTTCAGTGAGCTGGTGCACAGACTTTTTTGGCTGTTGAGTATATTCATGACTTCCCACTGACTTTAGCCAAGAAGTTGATTACTTCTGTATGGCGGTACTGAAGTAGGTGTAACACTCTATAAGGGTACTGTTGTGTCTTTTGTGGTGCTTTCTTTCTGAAACTCTGTAAGTAAGTGATTGGAAAAAAAATTGTTCACGTTTACATGCATAGCTACTTTTGGAACGTTCTTTGTTATTGCAGTTGAACAGTGTTGTAGGTATCTAAAGGTAATAGCTCAAGGAAAGTTACAACGTCTAGTAATCACCGGTTATTTGTTTTTATTGTGTTCGTATGGCTCTGTAATCACACTTCTGTCTTGACTATTTGAAGTAGGAATGTTTTGATGGTGACAGATTTTTACTATGAAATTTCTTGTGGTCTCTTGAATTACTGCATGGACTTCTATGGTAAATAAGTAGTAAGTTGTTTTGTATTTGGTTGGGGTGTTTGTATTTAGGGTATTTGGTGTTTTTTGGGGGTATGTATAACGTGCATTTAGTTGGTTTTGCTTCATTTTTAATAACTGGTGGTGTTGGGAAACCTGGCAAACATTTCCGCTGTGAAAAAATCTCTATGAGATTTGGGCCAAAAAATACTGTATTAGGGGGTCTTTTTTTGCAAATAATTCTCCCTCAACCAAGTTCATAACTTCAGTTTGATTCTTCCACGTAATTTGGGGCTGGTTTTGTTACAACTTCAGCAGCAGAAAGAATGGTTTCTATAGCTTGATTTGTACTTGGTTCATATGATGATGGTATTTCTTTTTGGTAGCATGGGATGTGTGAGGTATTAATAAAACTTAGAATCTTAGAATGGCCTGGGTTTGAAGGGACCTTGAAGACCATCTAGTGAGAAGTACCTTAAGTTTGTTTGTTTTCTCCAATATTGAGATTTGATTTCTGGACTCTATGAAGGGGCTGGACAGTGTAAGAAATGGATCAAAATACGACATGATACAAACACGACTTGCATCTGGTCTTAGAATTGGTCTTGCACTGTTGTAATAAGGCATGATAATGGACTACAGTTTGTGTGGAAAATGAAGGAATTTCATGGATGACTAGTACCTCCCTGTAGCTTAGAGTCCAAATGGATTAGTTTTTAGGCTGATTAATCTCTGCTAGGAAGAAAACATGAGCATTTTGTCTGGAGTACTAGTTTGATTCTCCAAGTATTGTGTTTAAGTACCCTGCAGGGTCAGAGATTTTTCTTAAATAAACTGTTTCAACTTGTCTAACATACTGTGATCTTTAGGGCCATGAGGGTGATCGGGGGGGCTGGAGCACCTCTGCTCTGAAGCTGAAGACATGCTGAGAGAGCTGGGGTTTTCAGCCTGGAGAAGAGAAGGCTTTGGGGAGACTTCACTGCATTGCAGCCCTCTGGTACCTGAAGGGGACTCATAAAAAGGAGGGAGAGGGACTTCTTATATGGACAGATAGGGACAAGACAAGGGGCAGGAGTGTTTTAAACTGAAAGAGGGGAGGTTTAAATTAGATGTTCGGAAGAAATACTTTATTCAGAGGGTGTGAGGCACTGACACAAGTTGCCCAGAAGAGCTGTGGATGCCCCATCCCTGGCAGTGTTTCAGACCGGGTTGGATGGGGCCCTGGGCAACCTGGTTTAGTGAGTGGCATCCCTGCCCACGACAAGGAGGCTGGAACTAGATGATCTGTAGGGTCCTTTCCAACCCAAACGATTCCATGATTCTGTTCTATGATTCTGTGTCTTGTTTAAACCGAGTTTTTAATCTTCTTGTTCTGGAAAACCATGATAGTTTTAATACAGAGGGGAGAACAGTTCTTAGTTTAAAAATGTTTTTCTCCTCAACCTAAAGATGCCCGTTATGCATCAGGATTAGTCAGGCTTCTCAGAGGGCTTTGTTCCTTTTGTGTTACCTTTCCCTTCTGTTTTCCTCCCCTCCTGGAAGTGAGAAATGTGGGAAGGGCATATCAAATTAGTGGATCTCTGTTTAAAGCAAGTGTTCACAACAGCCATTTGCATCACTGACTGTATTGATAAGAATAGTTATTTTTATTAGTTGATGTTTCTTCGTAGGAAATAGCCATTTAAGTGAAATTATTTGGACGTATTATCACGTGTGTTTGACTTGTGGGAATCTGGTGTTTAAGTGTAGGAGCCTGTCTCTCAAACCAAAAATAGAACATGTTTCTGAAAAAATAGAACATGTTTCTGATAAGCCATAAACTTTAAGAAACCTTTCTTTAACAGTGTGTAATTCACTCTGGCATGTTCGGCTGAAAAATTTTTAGTAAATCTTAAGTCTCTTCATTTTCTCTATCAAAAATAGTTCTCTAAAGTTCTGGGATTTCTCTTGTTCCACGCAAGAGTTCTTTCTGAGGTGTTCCTGGGGTTTTTTTGGGTGGTTTGTGTTTGGTGTTTTTTGGTGTTTTTTTGTTTTGTTTTGGTGTGGTGTGGTGNTTTCTTTTTTAGTTTTGGCTGAAGGGCAAATATATGACTTGTAGGTGTTGATTAGGTTGCAAGGGATTTGTTTATTGTTGCCCTGAGCTTTTCTGGGTTCTCCTTGGGCATCCTTGATGGTTGAAAAAGCTAGACAGCATATGGCAAACTCAGCTACACTTTTCTAAATTCTTGAGTAATGAAGTTTAAATCAAATTATCACTGGCATGTTGTTCTGGCTTACTGTGATGTGTTGAACACACAGGAATGCTCATATTTGCATGGTGTGGACAAGAGCCTAGTGCAGACAGAGCCTGCATTAAGTAGGATTCTGTGTTTGTTTGATGGTTGTGGCTTTATTTCTCTTTGTTGCTGAGTGTATTCCGTGTTGCTGCTAAATTTCTCATAACACAAACTATTATATTCGTGATTTCAACTCCTTTTGTAAGGTCGTCTGATCTTAAATGTTATTTATTATCTGCTTCTGCTGTTGCAGTGGAGTTTGGTACCGAGGTGGAAACATCTTGCCTTCTCTAAGTATCTGCAGAGTTTTGAGTGAAGAGGGATTTGTGAAAGGGAAGAATGTGAGGGGAGAAGAGATGCAAGTTTTCTATGGGTAAAGCCTGACTTTGCAGCCTGTGTTTCATCCAAGACATTCTGCTGTGCTATTGAGTCTAGCCTAGGGTCTTCAGAAATGCCCAGTAAACAGGAATCTAGTTTGTTTGTTTGTTTCTCCAATTAAGTTTGTGTTTAAATATGTGTGGGTCTCAGAAAACTGGAGATGAACTTAGTATTTTTAGGATGGTAGCTTGCTTTGGCTTGGGGAACGTGAACTGCTCTGATGGGATTGATTAGAAGAAGGCTGTAAGGAAAGTTGCTTTCCCTGACACAGTTGTTGCAGACATGGTAATATTGTTGCCTTTGCAGCTTCAGGAAAAGCACCTCTTGGAAATCAGCTTCTGCGAGTGTCTTTTGTTTTTCCAAGTTAAAAGTGTAACGATGCTATGCAGATTGAATACTAAAACCTGTTGCAAAGTAAACCATAGTGATAAGTCAATAAATGGAAGTAAGCAATGAAATGTTACCAGTGAAGGAGGAGGAAGGTAGAGGGGGGAAAATACTTTAAGTGTTCCCTGTGAACTCGGCTGGAAGCAGTGGAATTCAAATGTAAATATTTTCACTCCCTATATTATTTTCAGTATTTATGAAATGTTCAGAATTCCTACTCTTATTACCAGGCAGTCATATGAACAAATATTTGAGGTAAAATAAATCAAAGATGGTCAAAGAAGTAATTTCTTTGAACGGAGTTTTGGGACCAGTATCTGAATGCTGTATGGAGTTCCAAGTCATCCTCTCTTTGTGTGGGTTTTTCTTTTTTATTTTTCCTTATTTCCTATTGAGAATTTCTTTATATTCAGAACAGACTGCAAAAGCCTTGTTTTCATTTCTTGTTTTCATTTTACTTTTAGAATCTTAAAAGTTTTGATGCAGGTGAAAACTACTTTTGTAACACTTCATGGAGTGATGTCTCTCCTTGGGAGCCTGTGGGCAAAAGGAAGGTATGTATATTTGTGACACAAATTTTGGGTAAACGTGTTGTGTGGAGTTGCTGAATTTTACAATTTTCAGAAATTGGAATGCAATTTTTTTAATGGAAAGAAAATAGCTTTAGTATTTGTTTTCTAAGTGCTGTAAGTGAGGGAATAATCTTACATTTCCTCTTTGCTTTTTCCCTGTAATGCAGCTGCTTTTGACGACTTCCCTTGCCATTTGCTGTCTTGAAGGATACAACCTTGAACATCAGTGTCTAAGATGTCACACTAATGTTCTGCCTTTTTAGCCTAATCTAACATGTAGTCTTAGCACGATCTTGTGTACAACAGGGCTCCTGTTTCATTGGAAAGGTGAAAATATGATTGCATAGATGCAAGTGGATTGTGATGAAATTATTATTAGTGGCTTGGTACGGGATGGCAGTGGAAAACTCCAGTTAGATTTGTGTATGTGAAACAGCTTTTAGTTCTGCATAACTAGGCTCTACAAGAAAGGCAGGGTTGAGATGAACAATTCTATAATTGTATATAGTAGCAAGTTTCTAAGATGCAGTGTAAAGCAGAGGATTATGTCCAGAAAAAGAGGTGGACTCGTCAGTCTTGGTGAAAGGTCTTGGGGCCCCTCTTTGCCTCCATACAGAAGATCTGTCAATGGCATCTAAACAGCAGTGGGTGTGTCTGCTCTTTTCATCTTGAATCAAAAGGTGATGCTTTAGAATATTTTGATGGGGGGTTGTCAGTACTATTCTTTGCCATCTTTAAAACATCTGCCTTTATCTTTAAAGCAAACTAAGATTTCAAAGTGGAGTAATTTCAGTGCCCAGCGTACAGGCTGACCAAACAAAGCCACTTAGTCTTTGCCAAGCTCTCGCTAAGTAGAATTCCCCCCTTCAGGACCCTTGTCTGCTTTGTTTCCTATTTCTCGCTGCCTGAACTTGAGTTCACATTTAAGACTGGAAGTTCATCTGTTCACATGACTCTATGGATGAAAGAGTCAAATGAGACTTTTTGTTTGAGTTGGGATAAATTGTGTCCAGCCTCCTAAGTGCCACTTCAGATGAGGCTTACAGTTACCTTTACTAAATATTGCCTTTAGTTCAAGTGAATGAAATACATCCTGTTAATTGTTAATGGTGGTTTCTCTTTTTCCCCCTCCTATTAAATTTATTCTTAATTCACTTGAAAAACATCTCCTTTTACCAGGTCTACTGGCCCCAGTCATGTTATTTGAGCTCTGCTCTTACTGGTTCTGTCTCTTTTGCCTTTTCCTCTACCTTGTGACTAAAGAAAGAAGTTCAGTGTTGGGAAATTGTGTTAGATGAACAAGGGAGGTTCCCCTTCCTCCCCAGACATGAAATAGGGAAGAACAGGGTGAAGATGGACTAAGTGAAGCTTGTCTTCCTTCACCAGTGCTTTAGGAAAAATGATTAGCTATTTCAATGAAAATGGAAAATAACTAAAAATTGTGCACTAGAGAGGGAATCCTCTTTCTTCCTTATTGTCTGGAGGGAAACAAGGCAGAGAGACCTTACCAGAAAGGAGAAATATGTGTCCTGACTCAGGTCGTCAGCGTGATCAGTTATATCTGTCCAAAAAAGAAGATTGGAATCTGATCTGATGAAATTCAGTGTAGAGTTGATAATATGTTGCTGTGGAACAGATTTGCCAAACTGTCGTAGATACTAACCTTGTTGCTATCCATTTTGTTTAAACAATTTTGGTTTATTGATATATATCATTCACATATCGTGCTGCCTAGATTTGGGAGTAAAGAAGTCGGTCATTCAGGATGTTTTATTCCAAAATTGTTGCCATAAGGGGAAAATCAGTTGTTTCCCCCTATTGTCTTGGTTTGAAAGGTAAGTGTTTGCTAAGGAAGGCAGGAGCCTCCCTTGGAATGGAAAAAATGCAGCCCCCTTCCCNGCTCTGTAACCCAGGACACCTATAAACTCAGTAGGCTGCAGAAGATATGTAAGTGAAGTTGGTGGTTTCCACCATTCATACTATTTTTAGGGAGACATTAACAATTCTGGAAGAATTTTTATTTTTTGGAGGCTGTCATCTCTGTCTGCATGTTTCTGGGCTGTGGGGAATGTGAGACTACACAACAGAAAGTGTTACTATGTTCTGGGGTAGGTTCTTTGAAGGAGGACTAATTGAGTTTACCTCAGTGTTTCTAATAAGCCTTTTTTTGGATTCAATTTTTACAGTTGAAGGTTGTGTTGGTCAATCTCCAAGATGCTTTGTTTTTCTTAAGTGGCTTGTAATTCTTATTTTGTCAAATATTCTATAAAGCTGGGGTGCCGTTGGTAGACTGTGGTAGCCCTTGTGAACAGAAAAGGCAGATGCAAGGTGAACATGCTGGCAGAATGGTTTGTAAAGTGTTTGTGTGGACGAGCTCTATTTCATACAGAGAATATCAAAGCAGTGCTTCTGTTCTGCTGAAGGAGAATTGTTTGGAATTTTTTCTTTGTCAGTTTACTCCTTCAGAAGTAGTGAGGCGTATTTTCTCGTACTGTTCTGTGTGCCTCGTTAGTTCATTAGTGTCAGTGGCCTTTCTCCAGGCAGGATACTTCAGTATTGATGCGTCTGCTAATTTGCCTTGTTGCTGGTTACTAGCAGCTGAGATTAAACACCTAAAGAGTATAAGTAGAAGATAATTCAGTGATTGCGTAGCAGTGTACTTCTTCAGCAGCCTTAGCCAGCCAGTGGCATTGTCTGACCCAGTCTTTTGAATTTGGAGTTTAGATTTTGGTTATCATCAGGAGACTCTCCTAGTACTGCTCGTAGATGGCTGGCTGGGCTGTCTGTTGTCGACTGACTGTAACCTCCATGGCTATATGACATGGCAAAAAAAATACCTGCAGGTGTCATTACTGTTCTTCATGCTGTGTCAGTGAGATATATCTGGATGGTCTAACTGGGCGGGATGCTGTAGTGGCAGAACAGCTTGTTCTCTCTGGGCTCTGTTTCATCAGGGGAAGAAATCTGTGAGGTGAAAAATACATCTGAGGGAATAGACAGATTCCACTAGATGTTTGAGAGTGCAGGTTTGTCGTATGGATGTTGCTTTGACTGATTCTGTAGTTTTTGGCAGGAGCCAGGGTTAACTTCCTAGGAAGCTGATCAGAAAGAATGGTTGATGGGGATACCAGTTTTTCAGAAAGAACAAATAATGTTCATATGGATATGAAAAACAGTGCTGTCATGTGACATATACAACCGAGGGAGCAAACCACTGCTTAGTGCAAGATAAGATGTATTCTTAAGCAGTTAAAATACTTCCCTGGGAAGAATCTGTATGCTCTATACTGGGCATTTTTGAGGAAATTTCCTAAAGAAATTACTATGATGGGATGCCCAGTATGTGTGAGTTAATACAAATTGTAAATATGAGTTAATACATTAGTGCTTCATCATAAAAGGGGGTTTTACTACTTTCTATTACTGTTTTGGTCCAGAAGAATGTTCTTAAAAAAATCAGTTGTTTATGGCTTTGCTGGGAAGGTCCTTCTGGAGAGTTGTCAGTGAAGAGTAGGCTGTTGAAATACAGAAAAAAATCCCTGCCTGTTCTGTCTTTTCTCTTTTTGTCCAGTAGATAGGAGCTGGCCCTGAACTAAATAAAGCTTTAAAAGTGTCACAGTGAAAGGGCTGCTATTCCTATTTGCTAAGGCTTAACTTCCTATGTACAATGGGATACAAATTCTTCGTGGCTTGTTCTGTGATTCCTGTCTTTAAAAACAGGCTTTAGAATTACTTCTTGTGAACTAGAGTAGAAGTAAACTATTTAAGGGTTCTTAGTAAGTTATAATGAAACAAAAAAGGCACAAATGTTTCTCCCCTTAAGTATTTAATCTTTAAATCTGCTTTTCAAAACCAGAAGAAACTGACAAGATACATAAGAGGATTTTTGACAGGTGACAGTGCAAATTTAAACAGATACCAGTAGTGTAGGAGCTGGCAGTTTCTAAGTGGATGTTTTTCTTTTGTTTGCAGAGATACAGAACAAAGCCATACTGCTGTAGCTTATGCAAGTTCTCGTCCAAGTTGCTTACTTCTTTCAAGAATCACTTGCATCGTTACCATGAGGATGAAGTGGACCAAGAGATGGTGGTTTCTTGCCCAAAATGTGCATTTTCTTCTCATCCCAAAGTAGTGGGAAAACACATCCGGATGTTTCATTCATCTAATAAACGAATACAGAACTATACAGTCAGCATTTTGGATGGCATGAAACAGTTTAGGAGTGACGTCATAAACTTCACATGTCTAAAATGTCAATTCACAGACACCTTGTATTACAATATGAAGAAACATGTGTTGATGAACCATTTTAAAAACTTAGTAAGTGTATATTTTGGTGAGAAACATGATGTAAGTACACCAAATTCAGCTGAGTTCTACTGTAAAAAATGTAATGCTCCTGCAAACAGCCGAGATTCTTTAATGTACCATGTCTTGACAGCTGAAACACACAAAGGCCTGGAGAACAAACTTCGATCTCTGATTTCAGAACATATTAACAAACCTGGACTCATGAAACAAATGTATATTGCTCCAAAGCCTGTCCAAGGTGTAGCAGCTGCTGCTCCATCTGCAGGGCTTGCTGCTGTCCCAGCAGGTTCTGTGACCGCTCCAGCTTGCGTCCAGGTTGCGTTTCCACAGACTGATCAAAACCAGAGCACGGTGCAGGCACAAGCAGTTCAGAACACAGTCGGACCAGTGACCGTCCCAGGTGCCTCTGGCAGCCTCCCACAAACCACCTCTGCTCCCACCACTGCGTCCTTGCACGTCGCTCTTGTGCCCAGCAATCCTCCCGTGGGTCAGAACAACGTTGGTATTCAGCCATCGCCTTCTCAGGCCATCATTGTTTCTCATGGGCTGCCTCTTAATCATTCTGTTGAGACCGTAAATAGAACTTTGGCCCCTGCAGTTCTTCCTCTTAATCAGCCTGTCAGGCCTGGGCTCTTTCCTGTTAATCAACCCATTGGTACTATGAACAGTCCAGTTCCAGCTGGAACGCTCCCTGTTACTCAACCTGTCAACCCTGTGAATCAACCAGTGGCACCAGGAGTCCTCCCTGTGAATCAGCCAGTTGCTCCAGGAATTTTGTCTGTCAACCAGTCACTTGGGGACATGAACAGACCCATTGATCCCAGGGTCCTTCCCGTGGCACAGACAGTTGGGTCGGGTGTTCTCCAGCTTAACCAACCTGTTGCCCCTGGGGTGGTCCCTATCAGACAGCCTGTTGGACCTGGGTTCCTTCAGCTTAATCAGCCCGTTGCCCCAGCAGTTATCCCAGTAAATCAGCCAGTTCAGCCTCCGGTTTCTCAAAGCGCAGCTTTTTTGACTGCGGGCTCTATACTGAGGCAGTTGATTCCCACTGGCAAGCAGGTTAATGGGATACCTACGTACACACTGGCCCCCATCTCAGTTACTTTGCCTGTACCTCCCGGTGGTGGAGTAGCGACTGTGACACCTCCACAGGTGCCCATCCAGCTCATGCAGTCAGGGTCAGTGACTCAGGTGTCCCAGTCACCAGCCAGTGCTCCCTCTCCTCCTGTGGTTCTGACTTCTGAGAATGTATCCTTACAGGCCTCCCCGCCTGCTCCTGAAACAAGCCAGGCTGTCAGACAGGCTAAGCAGTGGAAGACCTGCCCTGTCTGTAACGAGCTTTTCCCATCAAATGTCTACGAGGTGCACATGGAGGTGGCCCACAAACCATGTGAAGTAAAAGTAGAAGCCCCAGAACCTCACAAACTTGCAGCTTGCGCACCGTTTCTGAGGATGACAGAAAAAACGATCCGGTGTTACGCCTGTAAATGTTTTCTCTGTGAGGAAGAGCTCATGAAACATATCTTCATGCATGGCTTGTCTTGCTTGTTTTGCACAGGTACTTTCTATGACTTAAAAAGCCTTGTGGAGCACAATAAAACTGCACACAATGGGAGAAAGCAGTTGCATGCAAGTTACAGCAACAGAGGAATTCAGCTAGGTAACGATGCTCAGGGTGGCCTTGTGTTTCCACACTTCGATTTCAACACAGTGCTACCAGATGAAGACATGGGTGAAAGAGAAGTACATTTGGCAGTGCTCGTTGGAATATATTCAACGATTCTTGTCCCTGTTTACATCAAAGTGAAACCTCAGACAGCACAAGTGAACAGGAGATGCACCAGAAAAATGTTCACCTGTCCCTTTTGCTTAGGTACGTTTGCTGGTAGAGAAACCTACGAAAGGCATTTGAAAGAGCGGCATCATATAATGCCGACTGTGCATACGATTTTAAAGTCTCCTGCTTTCAAGTGCATCCACTGTTGTGGTGTGTACACTGGAAATATGACACTGACAGCTATTGCTGTACATTTGCTCCGTTGTAGAAGTGCTCCCAAAGACACCAACTCGAGCCTGAAGATGCAGCTTGAGCGCACTGAGAGGAAAGAGCTGCTGTTTGTGAATGGTGATAAGCATGTTTCTGTGGTACTGAAAAGAAAGCAATCAGATTCCTGCTTTGTTGCAGAAGACCAAAGGAATAAGGAACAGCAGCCTCTGAGCTTAAGTACTGGTATAGCTCTGTCTCCAGAGAACGAAGTGAATTCAGGGGTAGTGCCTTTCAAACGACAAAAGATTAGGACTGAGATGAGGAAGCTTCCTTCTAGTGAGGATCTCCGCTTTCTAGCCGTAGATCCTAATCAGTATGATCACAATTCATATGAGGCACAGAAACAGTTTTTGTCAGACTACTTTCACAAGAGGCCATATCCTTCTAAAAAAGAGGTGGAATTACTTTCCTTGCTGCTATATGCGTGGAAAATTGATGTTGCATCATTCTTTGGAAAAATGAGGAATACATGCTTAAAGGCGATAAAACATCACAAACCATCTGTGCTGATGGGTTTCAGTATGTCTGAACTAAAAAACATTAAGCACAGTTTGAATTTAAAAGATGGACCTTTGGATATGTAACCGGGCTTTTTATAACAGCTAAAAGCAATCCATAATTGCATACTTACAATTTAGCAGTTTATTATATTGTTTGTTTTAACTTGCAGACTGGCCTGTTAAAGGGTGCAGTAGTACAAAAAGTATCGTTCACTTGTGACTGTTATTGTGAAAGGCACACATAGTTGTGTATTTTAAAAGCTAAAACCTTCAGACTTAAACATCTGGAATTTGTTTTAGCTTTTTACCTTTTCTGGGGGTAGTGTTGTGGTTTTGTTTTTTTGTTTTTGTTCCACTTCCATTTCTTTTTCTTCCCCTCCAGGCTCCCATTACATTTTTTATACCACTGTGTAAAACACTCGTCCTTTTAAAACCAAATTTTATTTTATTTTTCTGCAATGTCATCTTTTCTAAGTAATAAAATGTGTAATGTTGGTTAAAATAACGAGGTAAATTATGTGAAAAACATGTATTTGATTATTTGTGTTTTTAAGTCCTGGTATTTTGACCTAGTTTTGGTTTGTCTACTCAAGAAGTGATTGCAGCCTTTACATCCATTGCCTGCTCAAATTCCCAGTGCACTGGTAGCAGTGAAATCCATGGCATTGTGTTTTTTTCCTCATTTGAAATACCTGTGCCAGTTAAGCCTGGTGGTCTGTAGTTCCTGCTGAGTATTAACATGGTGAGGACTGAGGGGCTTTCGGGTGCCTATTGAAGTGTTACAGTGAACTGACTTGAAATGGTTGTGTTATCTGTTAAATAGATCTTGCTAAGCAGAAGTGTTTATCTGTTTTGTTTGGTGTTGAAGCCTGGTTGTTTAAATACCTATTGTTCAAAGCTTGGCAGCAGCATTTGTTTTATTTTCTTTTTCAAAAAACAAAGCTGTTTTGGAGAATGTCAAATTGCTTTGATACATGGAGTGTATGACCTCTGTGCACTGTCACTTATCTGTAGAAGCCCTATCCAAATAACACCCAAATATGGTGGAAAATCTGACATTTTGAATTGCTGTTTTATGAGGTGGTAACTGAGCAGAGTCTACTCCTCAGCAAATTAGATCCTTGGCTTGAAGTCCCTTGGGTCAGAAATTGTACAAACTGAAACTGGATGAATTGGTAGCATCAAGACTTTAAATTGTTGGGTACCTGAGCCGGTGATATTAATGTAGCATTTGGTTCTTGTTGGCCTGTAGAGAGCATCACAATCGTATAAAACCAAATAGACTTACCTTCAGTATAGACCACCTTCTCTGTTGCGGATTGCAGAAGAGCTGCTGGGAAGGTTCACTTGAGCTGAAGCACAAACCGGTGGCCACACTGAGGCCTTGTTGAGTACTGTCCTTTCTGGATATGCTTGTTTTCATCTGGCTTGTCAAAGAGTGCCTCCAGTATTAGCAGCCAGTTCCATAATAAATAACGTGTGGGATGCATTGGTTTTATTTCCTCCTCTTCATCCCCCCTCTCCCCACCCTCCTTTCTAAGAAAAAAATAGAGTTCACTTGTGCCAGTGTTATAAGGAAAAGGTCATATGCCCAAGTTTATTTCTATTTTTTGAGATAGTAAGCATACTTTTGCCCTGTGCCATAGTTTTTAAAGCAGATACAGAATGTTTTATTGCTGTTTCTGAAAGGGTGTGACATTTTTAGCAGAATTTGGTTACTTCCTACCTGAGGTTCTGTTAAGTTGTGCTTGGAGTTATATTTTGGATAAAATCTTAATATTTTCATATGATTGCTTCAAAGAGTTTTAATGTGTATGTAACATATGGTTACGCAGAGAGAATCTGCTATTTGGAAAAACCTAATAATTTAATAGCAGTGTTAAAAAAACATAAACAACATTTATGGGATCAGTTGCACCCCCACCCCAAAAAGTGATTAAGAAACAGTGTGTTCTTATAGCCTCATTAAAAAATAAAATATCCTTGGCCATAGCACAGTTCATGAAACCTGTTCAGAGGGCTTTGAGTGAGAAAGAGAGATGCTCTCTAGAAGTTCTGAAATGTAGGCACTCATTCTCACTGCTACAGCCACAACCCTGTGAGCCTTGTCATCTTTGGAGCAGTTCTGCTGGCACTACTGAGACTCCAGCATGGGGCAGTTTGGCAGTGTGCATCTGGGGAAGGCTTGCCAGGAATGGGGAAAGATTGTTGAGAGAACAGTGTGGCTGTGGGGAGCTGGGAAGTCTCTTTTCATGGTTCATCCATGCTAGGGGCACCAAGGGCACAATCCAGTCTTACCAGAGTTTTCCTACATAGTGTCCAGTGTTGATGTTAAGCATTTTATTTATTGGACTTTGATTTCACAGTTTCAAATAAAACAGATTTTTAACTTTCTCTTAGGTGTGTGTGCAAATGATTGCCTATCCATCCCCTTCCCTCTTTTAATACATTCAGAGAATTTTATGTGAACATTTCTTTTGGTGCGAAATCGCTGTTGAAAGAGACAAGAGGAAAGTAAGGGAAAGCAATATGTGGAACGTGGATCTAGATGCTTCAGGTAGATCTTAGTGTATTATAGTAATTATTTATTATGTCAGATATTGTGTCCTGGTTTGGACAGGTGTCTAGTAAGGAAGGCAGGAGTCCCCCTCCCACCCCGGAATGGAAAAACGTAACCCCCTTCCTCCCGAACTATTATAATTTTGAAATTGAGGGGCTTTCAGGCAAGGATATGAGAAATAGGAATAACAGGTCTTTACTTATATATATATATGTACAACAAGGCAAAGCAAAACAACAATAACTAAGGCAGTAACAACCAACAGAAATCAGACCCCAGTGACGGCCGCCGGGGCTGTCAGGCACTTTCCCCNTGATAGCTGCATATTTTCCTGGAGACTGATATTCTTAAATCTTGGTACTAATTTGCTATCACTAAATGCTTGTGCTCTCATTAAGTGGGTACTGTAGAAATAAAAACCAGATGAATTTTGAAGTGTGAAAGTGGTGACTGAGAACGCAGTGTGGTCGTGGTTTTCAGGAAAGCCAAGGAGCTTGAAAATAGCCAAGTTAAAAATCAGTGGCTTTAATTAAATCAGGCTTTTAGCTGTAGGCTTCTCACAGGTGAAGTAATTCGGATGGAAACCATTAGTCTGGAAAGACATTGCTGCCCCAGCCTCGGGCTCCATGTGGGCGGTGTGGTAACTGCCTCTAGCACTTTTCTAAGGATAGAGCCGCACAATCCTGGAATATGGGGATGGGAAAGCAAAGGAGCTGCCCTCTCCAGTAGAGTTCATGAATACAAATCCTTGAAGTATGTGAATGGAGCTTGGTCCACTGTAAAAGAAGCCCAGTTGGGAAGAATGCTGGTTGGCTTGCAGGATGATTGTAGCAAGTACTTGTTTCATACAGGACTGAAAAAGCCCCAAATCTGCAAGTATTCTGCTTCTGAAATATATTGGTCTGGAGAGGTGTCCGTGTTTGACCAATACTACTTTGTTGTGGCGCCTTGACTTCTGTGCCTGTGAAATAACGTGGTAACTTATTACTTGAATATGTAGCAGGAAGGGTTATTATTGTAGTGGTCATGCTTCTTCTGTGTACACTCATGTGCTGGGAGTTAAGTGAATATTGTTGGGTAAACTGACATTCTGGAAGGGGCCAATAACCAAAGCACCTTCGTGGTGGTTTTTCAACACGGTGTTCTGTGGAATGCTACCTGCCTTCACTATCACATCAGACTTTTTTCCCTTTAGTGTTTAAAATTCAGAAAGCCTCAGATGCTTATTCAGGTAGCTGTTGAATTTAATTTTGGGGTGTGCAATTCTCAACAAAATTATCTGTAAAGCTATAATTCTACTGCAGCTGGCTGTGCCATATCTAAACGTATTTCTCAAACTTTATTGTGGACACCTTTATGTGGGAAAGATACTTGACGCTAAGTAGTAAAATACAGATATATGGGGAAAAGAAGTTGCACTCTAACAGCAAGGGGAACCCCCCAAACTTTAGGAAAATGGAAACGTTCATGGATTTTTTTAAAAGTCAGAAGACTTTTGACTCCTCTGCAATGTGCATGTGAAAAGGACAAATTGAGGGTATTCATGAGTGAAGGAGAACTTTCTGGTGCTGCATTTAAAGTCTTAACACCTCGCTTTAGTGCCTACGTGTCTCATTCCTGCTGTTCAGATCTGACAAGCAGCCTGCAGCTGTGGCCATTTCTCTTTTTACTTGAGTACCAGATCCCAAAACATGTGTGACATTGGTCTTTTTGCTCTGCACTTGCCCATTTTAACATACGGAGTGCAAGGGCGTGTCTGTGTCGTGTGTGTGCTTGCAGTGCTGCCCGGTGTGTTTGAGGAGCGTGTTGATCCACAGATAATCAGGAACACATGGGCTGTGTTCCCGTCCTCTTAATTCCACATCAACTACTGTTCATCAAGGTTTTACCTAGTAGCATGTTGCAGAGCAGCTTGTAGTAGAACGAGGGGAAGTAGAAGTCTCAAGTATTGTTGCAGGTACTGTTATTTTATTTTGTCTGCTTGTCCCTTAAGTGGGAGTGAGAGCAATTCCTGCCATCCTTGGAGGCTGAGACTGGCAGGGGGTGTGTGCATTGAGCTGCACCAAGTAAGCCAGGTATGGGACAGCTGACAGTGTGTGTGCCATTGAAAACCATCAGGCATGGACATTTCTGGAGAAAGATCTGATTAATTGTATTATCAGAGTCAGTGTCAATTTGACTTACAGTCTGTTTGGAAATAAAACCCCCCACTAAATTTTGAATGAAGTGAACGGTCTGTAAAGCAGCATTGCTGTCCATTTGCTGCACGGGTGTGAAACAGCCTTGCGGAGGAACGCACCTGCTCCGTGGTTCTTGTACTGCCTGCTGCTGCGTGAATAGCTGAAGAGGAATGCACACCTACGGATGGATGGGAAAATGGCCAAGACACCAACTCGGTCACTGTCACGTACAGTTAATGAATGTAGCAGAAGAAAGATTACACAAAAGCACCGTAGATTTTTAGTTGTTCTTTGCAGAAAAACAGTCAAAGGGGTGAGAAATTGCCCTGGCAGTTTCCAGTCTCTGCTGAGACAGGGAAGATGGTGTCCTGTGGACTGGGCAGGTTAGCTGCGCTGTCACACAAGGTATATGCCAGCAGCATCACCTTTTAGAAAAGGTGATGCAGAAAGGGTGCTGTTGGAGCCTCTGTGAAATACTAACTTCGGGCACTTTGGCACTTTTTTCATGTGTTGTGAAATTATTTCCAGGTCATAAAGGACAAATACCCGTAGCAACTTAATTGAATAAGTTATTTGCATATCACATAGACACAGAGCCACCCATCTGCCAGAGGACTGACATCATACACTGTGCTAGAGAGCAAGGGCTGAATTAGGACTTTTCAGAGCTCTTGGTCTCCTCTCCTGATGTGGTTAAGTAATAAGGGTTGCAAGGGCATTGCTTAACCCAAACCAGGTAGTCACTTCTGAGGGCACTGCCAGTGTGCTGTACACGTGGACATCTGTGTGCTCAAATTCTGTCTGACTGATGCTGTGGTGGCTACACAGGATCATCAGCAGAGCTGAAGGCGTGAGGTGGGCTGGTCAGCAGTGATCCTTCAGTGCTGTTCTGTTAGCAGAGATTGCAGAGTGTGAGTTCTGGTACAGCTGTGGTACAGCTAAATATTCTCTGTCTTCTCGTGCTTGTTCTCATAAAAGTATAGGATGGTTTGGGCTGGAAGGGACTTTAAAGAGCATCTAGTTTCGATCCCCTGGCGTAGACAGGGACGCCTTCCACTAGACCAGGTTCCTCAAAGCTGCATCCAGCTTGGCCTTGAATGTTTACAGTGATGGGGCATCCACAGCTGCTCTGGGCAACCTGTTCCAGTGTCTCACCACCCTCACAGTAAAGAACTTCCTCTTGATGCCTAATCTCTTTCAGTTTGAATCCATTCCCCCTTGTCCTGTCACTACAAGCCCTTTTAAAAGGTCCTTCTGCATCTTTCTTTCCACTCCCTTCAGGTACTGGAAGGCCATAATTGCACCACCCATAAGCTTTCTCCAGGCTGAACAATCCTCTCAGCTTTTCCTTGTAGAAGAGGTGCTGCATCCCTCTGATCATTTTGGTGACCCTTTGCATTTTGGAATAAATTCATTTTAAGGTAGCTGTCTGGACTGGTCTTATTAATGTTATTAATGCTGTGAAAAGTGCAAGTCTATTAACCAAACTTGTTAACGGAGGAAAAGCTGCTGGGTAGCGTTGATGTAGAGAAGAACCAGTATTGTGTGTGAAGAACTTGAGTGCTGGGACTTCATACAACAGCATCCTGATTTATAAACACGCATGGATAAAGGTCAGCCAGTGTAGATCCACTCAGCCCACTGCTGCTCAAGGCCAGGAGTAGCCTTGGCACAAATGGAGGGTGACATGTGACCACCTGTGCGCTCAGCGTGGGATTGTGCAGAGCCAGGGGTCAGGGCCCTGAGACTGAGAAGGATCGAGTGTGATGGGGGCAGGAAGACATTTCTGGGTTGAACTTCAGCGGAGGGGAGGTGCATGAGGTGGCTGCTCCTGGTACCAAGGGGCTGCCACCCACCAGCACAGCCCAGTGCTGGGCAGTCTCTGTAGGAACCTGCCAAGTCCTGCAAAAATGTCTATCCTGGGAGCAGACTGAAAGCCCAGCTAACAAGGGTGGGACTCCTGCTGGGTCAGAGCGCAGAGTGGCGGCTCCGTGTTACACACTGCACATGGGATGGCTGCTGTAGGTGAATTCCCAAAACGTCTCTCTGTGAGAGATAGCCATACCTTGCACTCTCTGCATTTTCTTTGTAAAGGCCTGGGTTTTGCCGAACATGGCCTTGACCAGGTCCCTGCAGAAGTGAGGAGTGTGAAGAGGATCTGGGGTCCCTGGATGCTGGGGTGCTGTGGGAGTGGGGATGGGGGAGCCTCTCCGGAGCCCCTCTGAGCACGAGACCAAGCTGGTGCTGCTGCACTGAAGGTGCTGGGGCTGCCAGGCCCATGGAGTCTTGGACAGAGCAAAGGTTCATCTCACAGGTGACACTTCTGCCACTGGATTCTTCAGATGGCGTTTTTGTTCTTTAACAGCTGAATTAGAAAGCTTGGACTGGAGGCTTTCTAATAAAAATTATTTAACTAAGAAATAAAATGTCAAATATTTATAAAATAAAATACTTTAAAAATAATCTAATACAAATACTCAAAAAATTGCACATACTGTTCAGAATGCTTTAATTTTGAAGAGGAGGAGGGTATCTGAACAACAGCAGCAATAAAGATCTCTTAATAGTGCAAGGCTCTTGGGGAAACAGCTTAGCAAGATGATATATTAACAGAAAAACAAAAAGCCATCTTCTCAGAGCAGATCTTCCTACTGTTTCTGTTGCCTTAAGCCACATGTTCTTCTGGGGCAATGAGGTCAGCTGTCATAGAAATACCCCAAAATCTTGGCAAAAATCTTGAAATAACCAAAAAGCTGCAATTTTTATATCTTCTCTGCTGGTTTTGGAGTAGGTGGAAGAGAAATTAACTGTCTGTCAGGTTTCTGTTACTTGCATAAAGCTTTTGCTTTGTACTGCTCTGTGGTTGAGCATTTTTAGATCTACTTGTGGTTTTGCTGGAGTATCTGTATCATGCTGAGAAACACGGATTTCTCTTTGGGAAATCTGCAGCCATAAAACCTCCTAAATACAGTAACATTACTATTAGAAGATGTTTAGCTGGTGGGGCCAGTTCCCTGTTCCCTCTCTTTGGGTGGGAGGAGGTGGATTCTTAAGGAATTAGGAGGGCAAAAATTTAAACAGGCAGCTTTAGACAAAGGAATTCACAAACCCCGTAAGCAGACCCAGCCCAGGGCAGAGGGATAAGTTGTGCTTGGAAATATTATGTGGGTAACAAGTCCTGAGCAGGGTTATAAACCCTGTGAGAGGGAATTACTGGGTTTCTCCTTTTTTTTCCCTCTTCTCTCTCCTTTCCTTCATACTGCTAAATAAAAATGTACTATTTTCTTATTCTGCTTTGTATGATAAGTCAGCTGCAAGGGAGGAGCAGAGCGTCGGGGTCAGGCTTCCAGTCACGGCTCAGCCCTGAGGCACCCCTGCCTCAATTCACCTCCTTTTTCTTTTCAACAGGAGATGATACACGTTGTGCCCAGGTGGTTGCACGTCAGGTGAACCAGTATTGCTGTAATTGGAGTGAGGGACACTGTGCCTGATGGCCATTGTTGGGACCAGGATGGTCGTGTGGTGAAATGGGGCTGGGTCTCGTCTGTGCCCTGGACTCCTTGCTGGTTTTCCCGATGCCAGATTAAAAATGGTGTTGATGTGTACTGGTCATTGTTCAGATATTAATGCCCTCATTTGCTTTCCCCTCCTCTTCTGAAATAAGACAATAATGCTGAATTTAATGTTATTCATGATGATTTCAGATCTGCATGAGAGTTCTTTCAATGACCAGGGGTTTCTTAAAAAAAAAAAAATCTTCAAAATATTCGCTTCTTTGTTCACAAGCTCTGAAACCTTGAGAGTGTGTCTGTGTATGTGCCTGTGTTTGATTCACCCCTGAAGTACCCAGTTAAAGGAACTTTTTAGATTGCTGGTGACAAAAACTGTGGTTGTGGATTTGACTCATTTCCATGCCAACAGTTTAATACATCCGTACATGTCCTTGCTGTCAGGTTTACTTCTCAACTGAAGAATTGCATTCTTGGGGCAGCCCTGAGTACGTTTTCATAGGCATCTGCAGGAGGAAATAAATTTTCATAAAGCAAGAGAGACTTAAGCCTGTGCAGATTTGATCTTGAGAATGAAGTGGCACAGAAGATAGAACTTGTAGAAAAGTGTTAGCTTTAAACAAAAACAACTGAAAAATAAAAATCCCAGGGCGGCTGCATTCCTTCGAAATCAAAAGCAACTGAAATGTAATTCACCCTGTGCTGTGATGCCACCTACGGGATTTCTGTGGGGAACACAACCCCAGCCACAGCGTTTGGATTTTTAATCTTAGGGTTGAAGATTTGTTTTAAAACCACAGGAGCATGATGTCCTCCTGAGTCTATCAAAATAAATGTTTCCCACACTGTACTTAGATATTTCTGTATTGAATTTCAGGAAAGTTGAATTCCTTCTCAGAAACTTTGGTACATTGCTGTCAGCAATTACAGACCTGAGCCCAGCACCTCATGTGCTTCCTCTCCACAGAGGCATTTCTGAAATGCTTAGTGCATACTAGATCTGCCTTGTAAAAAATCATCAGAGGAATACAATCTATGAAAAATCATGTGAGTTTCTGCAGGCATCACAGCAGTGATTTTGAACCTGTGAAATCGATACATGTTTTGGAGAGCCGAGGATTTCTGTGTTAAAAGATTAGTATTTTGAAGCCATAATTCAATGCAAACTTCAAAAAATAGATCTGAAACTGTAACACAACTGGTCCTAAACTTTAGCTAAGTGACCTGAGTGTTAAACATTCAAAGTAGAGACATCTGGGTTACGGCTGTGAGTCTTTTACTAACCTGTGTATTTTGGGCAAGACCTTCCATTTCGCAACACAGAAAACGCCATAATATATAAGAGAACATAGGTACTCTTCAAGAATAAATAATAATGTATGGAATGCATTTTCAACTCACTTGATTCTTTTCAAACACAGAACTATTGTCACTAAATTGTGGGTTGAATTGCCCAAGTAAAGCACAGAGCTCTCATACAAGCCAGGAGGGCTGCTGGATGTTTAGTAACCACTTTTATCCTGATAGGGAAGGACTGGACAAATTCAACCCTCTTGCTGAGTGAGTGCCACTTTTTTTCAAGGGTGTCAAGTACCTGCCTGGTGGATGCAGCACAGCGATGTGGGATGGCTGCAGGTGGGTTGGAAGTAGAAAGTAAGACATTTCAAAGATATTTGATACTTGTTATGAGTAGATGCAAGAGGAATTTTTTTTTTTTTTTCCACAATGAGAACAAATAGACACTGAAATAATCTCACCAGGGAAGAAAGCGGTGGATTCCCAACACTGGACACTGAAGGTTGAGCTGGACCGGGTTCTGGGCCATCTTTACACTGTGCTTTTGGAAAGTAAGGTTGGACCAGAGGGCCTGAGATACCTTCCAACCTGGTATTCTGTGATTTTGTGATAATGTGTTGCTGCAATGGAACTGATCAAGAATTGACTTGCAGAGAGAAAATAAATACATCATGGAATTCAAATTCAAATACTGGAAATGACCACATTTTAAAAATGCAAGGTAAGTGAGGAGACCAGCAGAATGGTTAGGATGTATAGTGACACTTTTCAGCTACTCAAAGCTTTATTACAGAATCACAGCACTGTTGATGTGGGAAGAGACCTCCTCAGACCATATAATCCAACCCCTTGCTCAAGCAGAGCCACCTAGAGCCCAGGACTGTGTCCTATCATGTGCTGAGTATCTTCAAGGATGGAAGATACCTTTGGCCTCTCTGGGCAATCTGTACCAAAAGCTATTTTAACCAATCTCACAGTAAAAGTAATGTTCAGATGGAGTCTGAGGTTTCTCGTTTGTGCCCACTGCCTCTTGTCCTGCCAGCAGGCTCTGCCTTTTCCTAACACTTCTAGATAATGAATGCGTCCTTGGAAAACGGCATCCGCCAGTAACAAAGTAGTTAAAAGTCTACTGCAGTAGGCAGTAAAAATGTATTGAAGATCAGAAGCAGCTGCACATCCGTTTACTAAGAATAAATGTTCCTGCTATGTTCTGGGAGGAAACGTCTCTGTGCTGTTAAAAACTTCGAGCATCACAGGATGGCACAGTTGCTACATCCACCCTGCAATGCCTTTATCGTCATCTGGATCCGTTCATGGCTGATGTACAGCACTGCTGTACAAAAGAAACTCGGGTGAACTATTCAGTTTGGGAAACTTGGCATTGAGAGCAAGGACTGAACAATTGTTTCATTGCTAGCATTTGGCCCAGTGATGTTAGCTCCGTCCGCTTATAATTGTGTGTATTTTCTATTTATTTACTTGTTGAGTGCAAGTGTGAGTGCTGCTTCTGACTACATAAAGAAAACGAACACAAGCTGTGATGGATCATGGGTGACACCATCAGAGCCCTCAGTAATGGTTAACATTCTGTGTTTCTGTACTGCACATGCCCTCGATGCAGCAACAATTATGTGAAAAGTTCAAAGAGCATTTCCGAGGCTCTGGCCCTTGCTCACACCCATGTTTACCTCTAGAGTTTTTTAAACACTTGCCAAGAGAAACTTCTTCACATGAATGTAACAGATGCTTGTTACCGCACTGTAATCAAGCCTTTGCCATGTTTTTGAGTGTGCTTAAAGTTGGCTAAAAACCCTCCTCAGAATAATGAAAAGCATCTCAATTCCATGTATCACTGTTGTTACAATCTGGACTGTGTTAGCTGCTTTGCCATCACAACTGGCTGACCTGGGAGAAGGGTAACTCAGATCCCCTCCGCAGGCCACAACTTTGCCTGCTCTGTTCCCAAGCTGTGGTCACTCACCAGCACTTCCTGGCTCTTCTGTCTCCTGGAGCAGGGCTGGAAAGTCTGTGTTGAGGTTGTTTGTGGTGGCACATCCTTATTACATCACCTATGGATGGAAATAGTTTCCACCTCTCTTTTCTGCTAGTCTTTATAAGCATTCTGTTATATGGTTTCATCCCTCTGACTCTTTCTGCCTGTACAGTTTCTCCTGTTGAAGTCTTCTAAAGCCAGAAAGGAAAATACGATAGATTTAATTATTTCTGCTTTGGAAACGTGTACTTGCATTTCTCACATCTCCTTTGCCTCATCTGGGCCTTGACTGAGGCCTTAAAGCTGTGGTGCAGGGACACAATAAGTCCTGCATTATGGGTATGAGCAGCACTTCAGAAAGTACTGCAGCCACGAGATGCTGATCCAGAGTTTACATTGCCACTTCAAGCCTGAAGAAGCAAAATGCACAACCTGCTGTATTCCACACATGCACAGAGAATGTGTGTGTGACAGCATTTGTTTTCCAGCACGACAGCCAGATCGGCTGCTTGTTCTGTCTTGTTTTCTGGCCAAGACACGTCCCTGCTTCTGATCTGGATGAAGCTGGTGGTGCCCACAGCCAGTGCTAAGGGCAATGCAGACACAGCCTTGCTGGCAGCAGCTCAGTTGCTGCATGGAATTGATGGCTGCAAATATTTAAACTTCATTTGTTATGCCGGAGGCCCCAAACGTGATGCAGCAGTTGGGGGTTGATGGCTGCTCCTGACTCACCCCAGGAATTCCACTGGTACTCGGAAGCTGCTCTTACTGCCCTGAGCAGGAGGGAGCAGAGTGTTGTTAACTCAGAGGAAAATGAACTGCTGCAGCTGAGTGCACTGGAGAATGAAACCATCCAGAGTTTTCTTTTTAACCTTTTTGTGTGCTTATAGCCAGACAACACCATGCATAAATTACATAATAAGGCAGTGTGATCCTGCATCTTTGACTGCCATTTGCGCTTGAAATTCAAACTTAAAAGTATGAATCCCTCGTATTTGGATTCTTTATTGAAATAAATTGCTAAATTCTCTCCAATGGCCAAATGTGCTTGTCCTGAAGAGGCTGATATGGAGCCTGATACAAGGCACTGTGATATAAATATATTTTTATGCATATATATATGTATATCTGTGTGTATACATGCATATATGTGCATATAAATATATCTTTATTTATATTTACTGAATAAATTTAAATTACATGTTTCTCCTGCTGCTTCTGCTTAAAACTTGGCTAAAAAGTAAATTTATAGACCAAACAGTAGTAACAACCCATCCACTTGTTCCACGTCAGCAAACAGTGCAGAATTGCAGAAGACCAAGCTGAAGAGCAGGCTTTAATTTGAAATCTGCCACATCAGCACTGGTGAGAACTTCTGTTCTGTTGTATATCATAACCCACCAATTGAATCATTTAACCGTCCAGGACTATTCAACAGTGATGTAGAGGAATGCTGGCTTAGGAGAGTCAGAACTGGATAAAACAGATTGAAAATCTTTGTATATATTGCAGCTTCTGCTGAGAACTGAGCACAAACAAGCAAATTGAGAAACCTTGCCAAGCACAACAGAAAGCACTTGCAAAAACACAGGGGTGGCTCTTTACAGTGAGAATCTGTGGAATTATTAAGGACTGTCAGAATTACAGAGGTATCAACACCCTTTGGCTCAGGTTATTCTCCTTACTGGACCTGGCCAAATGAAGCAGAATCCGGCTTTGAGGAAAGCAAGTCAGAGAATGCGCTGGAGGAAATAATAGATTTATTCTCTTTTAAGAAAGGACTGAGATCTAATTAACAGATATCTGCTAATAAAAGTTTGAAAGTCATTTATAGGTTCACAGATATATATATATATCTGTGTTTTATATATATATGCATATATACACAAATACATATATACACCTATAATCAGAATTTTTCTCATATATATGATAATCTAATGAAAAATTTAAGGTTAACAACCTTTCTTTATGTAAGTAATGGCAGGGTTACTGTACTGTTTCATGAGTTATTGCATCTTCATGGAAGGCTGTCCTTTATTTTTTTATTCTCCTTAATGTCCTAGGAACTGAAAGGCAAAAAAATCCCTTTACAAGAGCTTTTACTTAGATATTTCACTGTTGCCTCAGAAGATCATCTGGTCTAACCTTTTGGTGCTTCATTTAGAACCATGTCCAGCTGTATCTTGAAAACCTCCAGTTTGGGGGGACTCCACCATCTCCCTGGGGAGTTTGATTAAGGGATTTGTTGTTATCACTTAACAATAAAAATGTCTTTAAAAATGTTTTAAAATGTCTTTCTTATATTGAGATGAAATACTCACACTTTTTTTCCATTAAGGAGTGCATGTACAAAGTCCATTAAAATTAAGAAAGGTTTTGGGCAATTGTTGTTTCCCCAGTTTTCAAAGCAAGCACCTTTGCTTTCAATACTGCCTATACACAATTGGCCTCCCATAACGCAGATGTTGGTAGCATTGAATTTATGTAGAATTATAGCTCCAAATATACCAAAACCTTCAGCTTCATGGTATTAATTAGCAAAAGCTGATGTACTACTTAATGCTAGAAGCGTATCCTTTTGACTGTAGTTGTGATAACTTGAGACAAACCTGCTAGGACTTGGAAACATTTTTCTCAGAGAGTTTTTGTTTATTTATGGGCTAAGACTCTCTTTGGCTTCTGCAACGGGCTCTGCAAAAGTTTGCAGCCCAGGGAGGTCTGGGAGAGAGGACAAAACAAGCAGTGCCTAAACATGCACATGGGAGGCAGAATGCCTTAGCAGTGGTAGGTGCAGCCACTCTTAGGAGGTGACAGAGTTATCTGCAGCTGTCACCTTCATTACTGCTCCACATGGAGCAGCTGGAGCCCCTGTCTCACTGTATAAAAGCACCAGTTCAAAGAATTTGCAGAAAGTTGCAATCCGGTCTTGCACAACTCTGGCAGAGAAATCTGTTTTCCACTCAATGTTACTTTTTGGGATTCAGTTGACTATAGGGTCACCTTACAGTTCAGACTTCAGATATGAGACAGGCCACAGTCTCGCAGAGCATTCATGTATTTGCGTTTGCTCATGTAAATGCTCCCAGGGCTTCCTAGGAATAGTGGGGAAAAGTTTTGAACTATTCTTTGTTATGCATAAAAAGAAGAGCTGGAGAAGTGTCATAAACTCAGTAGAGATGTATAAATAACGTGTAACCTTTGAATCGAGAGACACATGTCCAAATCTCCAAGTGATGACAGTGGGTAAAGCACCGTAAGAGCAGAGCATGGGAGAGGAGCGGGGCTGTGAAGTGACACTGCAGTTCCAGGTGTGACTTTGTGCCTGCTCACAGAACTGACTGTTCCTCACCTCTCAAATTCAGAGATGCCAGCTCCTGCTGGACTCAGAACTCAGCCAGAAATCTCTTACTTTTACTTGCTCTCGTAGTTGCCCCTGTGGCTGATCCTCTTCTGGGGGTGTACAAAGCGGCACCTCTGGCATCTCTGCTTCCGTGCCACCCTGCTGGGAAGAGCCAAGCTAAGCACACTGAAAGAGGATGGAGGCATCTCTCTGGAGCCAGTTACTGCCATTAACTGTGGTTTTCAGCGGAGAAGCAAATAATGTTTTGTAAATGTTTCATCTGGGTCCTGTTATAAAAGCAACAAACAGGCTTGTGCTGCTTTGAAGTGCCCTTGTGCTGTCTCCATTCCTTCTAAGTGAACCCAGATTTCCACACACATGGTGACAGAAGATCATTAGCACTTTTATGGAAAACTCCTCTGAAACCTATATCAGATTTGTCCCCCTCAGGTTCAAATTTCCTAAGTTGCAATTAAGACTGGCCTTGGTTTATTCTATTTCTTATCCCAGTTCAACTGAATTCAAAACCCACAAGAAAATAGTTTCTTCATTCCTTCGAGGTAGTCCAAGGTCTTGAGAAAACTTGGAAAATACTTAAGTGCTTTTGTTCATCCGGAAAAAAGAACATAAACCCTGTACACTCTGAATGCTGGACTTCAGTTTCAGAATTTAGGATTCCAGAAAATCTCACTGTTTCTGTACATACTTAACCTCTCAAAAGCTTCATTCTTTTCTAGCAAGCAATGGACAGTGACATATAAATTACAGAATCACAGAATCTCTGGGCTTAAATTCTGCTTCTCCCAGATTCATCATACAAATTAAGGAAACTTTTTTGTTATAATTTCTCATCATACAACATTTTCACAGATGTATAAAAGTAGATCCTCTGTATATTCTGTTCTACAAAGGTTATGTTTTTAAAGCTCTTTACTAAGTTTTCCAGTGTGGTGCATATATATATATATATATATATATATACACATACACATACCATACATGTATGTGTGTGTGTATGTATTTTCTTAAGACATTTATAATTGCTTTCTTTTTAGTAGGCATCAGATTTGCTTCAGCTAAATGCTAAGCAAGCTAACAGGCTACACACTGAGGAGATATTTGCTAATGACTTGGAATAAATAAACAATCTGAATTGTTTGACGTTTCTGGGGATATCATCTGAGCCATTTCAGTTCAAAAAGCTTTTCAAAAATGCATCTGTTCTATTTCTGTGTCCAAGTCTAAAGAATCCACATAACAAATTTCAGAAACAGATGGATTATCAACATACTCAAGTTTTTTGTTTCAAGATGTGGACGATTATGTGCATAAGTCCTCCTCAAGGTATTTGGCAAGAACACTTTCACCCTTGAGACCCCCTTGACATCTATTTGGGAGCATTATCTGTGTGAGCCACGCATGGATGAAAGTGCAGTTAGTTTTAAGTGCTTATTTTGAGAGAGAAAGGAAAATATACGCAGTGTTGCTGAATTCCATAAAATTACATGCATTCTACACAAGGACACATGACACAAGTGTTTATTAAAATAAAAAGCTTTAATACTTTTTTCATTTAAAAGATTTAGCAGAAAATAATTGCTACAAACATGCTACAACATACATGTTCAAAAAGTTTTCAGTGCTTTCTTTCAAAGTTAAGCATTTTGGCAAAAATAAGTTTTTCTGTATATACTTCAAAACTTGGCTATCATAATACTGATATAAAATACTTCATGTGGAGTAAAGTCAGGTGCATAAAATACAATAAGTAATAAAACATACTGTTTGTATAAACATTTAAAGTATAAATTTCATTAGATAACATGCAAATACTGCAATATTTTAAATGGCACTTAAATATAGATACTGAGATTCTTTATAATTTTGCATCCAATATGAGATTCTGAAATGTACAAAACTATAAAAAGAACACATCTCTTCACTGAAGTCAGGTACTAGCACAGAGCTTGATTGTCATTTGACAAGCAGTGAGCCCAATGTCCTGCAAGTCTTCACTGGTCCAAGGAAAGACGTCTACTGAAATAGGCCCAGGGCCAGTTAGTTTTCTTCATAATAAAATATGAAAGCATATTTACATGAGAATAAACTCGTAAATTTTTGGTAAGGTAATTAAGTAGCAGCAATCTGTTTCTTCCAAAAATGGTGTCTGAAATAGGTGCATGCTTTGGTTGTCACTGATAGGCATCTGAATAATATAAAATTAGCTGAATTCTTCAGTAAACTCAAAACACTGTTTAGTTCATTGCTGAAAAAACCCTATAAGATCACTTCTCCTCAAAATCATAAATCCATAATGTCAGAACCTTCCAGAGCATATTTATGTTTCCAAGATCCATGGAAAACAATCTAATTGTGCTGAAACAGTCATCTGACTATGAATAAGAGAATCATCTTTTCACATTATTCAAATACTTCTAGTTCTTCATTGAAAAATGTAAGTTCATCAGATCTTGCACATTTTTTGTTTTCTGGTTCAGTGATCAACAACTCCGAATGTCCTTCACAATATAAATGCCACAATGTTCATGTGTATTTCCCAAGCAGTTATATGTAATATATCCACGCTGATGACAAGGTGAATGGAAGGCTTATGAACAGGGAGCGCAGAGCAGGCACCACTTGAGCAGAAGCAGAAGAAATGCTAAATGAAATTTGTACTTGAGATGCAATTAGAGCTGAGAGTGGCACATGTGACGCTAATGTTGGGCTGTCTGAATTGATCAGGGATTCTATCTTTTCTGCTTCTTTATTGCAGGCTTCAATCTAGAGGGGAAAAAAAAGTTATTATTTCTCTTCTTATCATGTAAAAGGCCAATGCAAAATATTCCCATCAGCACACAAGATTTACATAATTTTGGGGAGTACTTGGAAAACAGATCAGAGGTCTCATCATAGACTTTGGTACTATGAAAACTCTTGTGGAAGCCCCGAGTAGTAGAAAAGGAAAAGGAAGGAAGCTATATACAAGTTGTCGCAGGGTGATGTGTTTTGAATGTTGATGCCAAAAAGCTCACAGTGAATTATCACTAAAAAAAAAAGTGCCTCTAAAACTGAGGCCTTCCTTCCTGATTGACCAACTTACTTCCTTGAAGTCTGCAACAGTGGAAAAATCAAGATTTTCTCGTTACTGGGCTTTTTCTTCCAAATCAGAGAAAACTGTTCTTGTTTATGGGAAAGGAAGAAAAGAATGGAAGTAACAGAACTTGAGAAACTCTGGGTTTCCATTCCCCCACTGACATGATGATAATAATGAATTTCTGTTAGAAAGTTCATTTTTTTCCACTTTACTTTCTACTGCACCCCAGAAAGGAATTTAGTAATAAGTCTCTTTAAAAGCATTGGAAGCTGCCTCTGGTGAAGTTTAAGCTTGACAAGCTTAATATCTGGAGGTCCAAAGCTTTGAAAGTTGAGGAGTGTCTAGCTCAGCAATGGTGCCACCAATGAGGTATGCAGTGGTGGCCTCTCTGATTTCAGAGTCCTCCTTCCCCCAGGAATCTGACAGCACCTGCTGCAGATGGAGTGAGAGCTGACCAGGCTGGCTGACCAGGCTGGCAAGACTTTCCTTCCTAAGTCCTGGTGACATTTTGGGCTATTTCTGCTAGAGAAGGAGACAGAAGTTGGAGCTGAGTTGGACATAACAGGGCAATCAAAATACAATGTATCTGCCTGAAAACCAAGCACCATTGTACACGTACAAAAGTGAAGCAAATCCATGCTGGGTAAATAAAACAATAACGTCATCTACCTGCAATGGTTTGGGGTTCTGATCCACAGGAATGATGAGAATCACAATTTCAGATTCTATGCTTAAGTATCCAAACACATCACACTGGGGAACTGACACATGCAGGCGGATTTTTTCAAGTATGTCAAGTACTGTTATCGGCTTTTTATTTGTTACCTGGAAGAAAATAAAGAACTCTGCGGATGATGTGATAGTATGGAAGATTCTCCTCCTCAGTTTTAGTAACATGATGTCATGCCAGAAAACGTGTTTCAGCCATTAAACTACTCAGATCTAAACTCTACTCTAAATGCTAGCAAAAGAACTAAAGGATTCAATGCTTCCAAAACATCATTCCAAAAAATGATTCACTGATTCTAAAAAAGAATAAAAACCAACCCACCCAAAAATGTAAAAAAAAAAAAAAAAGAAAGAAAGAAAGAAAGAAACAGTGGAAAAAAAATTTACTTCCTATATTAACCATGGTTTTGATATGTGTTCTCCACCTTCATGGTTAGTGTGTCTATGTATCACATACCTCAGGATAATGTAAATGGTTATCTGTTACAGCGGTTTGTGCTCCCACACTGGGAAACAAGAGGCAGAGCAGCCCTAGATTTACTGAACTCTAGTATTTGAAGTATTTTTTTCTGACATGAACCAGCTGTCTGAACTAAAAGGGGCAGACATTACAATCCAGGTATGAAGGTGCTTAGTAGGTGAGAGGAGAGTAATCACCAACTACTTCAGTAAGACCAATACATTTCTTTAACTAGAAGGCCTTCTTCTAACAGAAACTAAAAATTCTTCTTCACAGTCACATGTTGTAATGTATGAACTGAGAAGCTGCAGTACCCACTGCGTCCCTGCTACCATTAGGGATGACAACTGGACAACACTCCAGGATGCAGTCAGGACCAGACACTGTTACTCAGCAAAACTGGTCAGCACACAGACACACACACACACACACACACACACACACACAGCACCTATAAACACAAAATCTGAGAGGAAAGCAGTGGAATCTTAGATGCTGTTCCCATATAATTTGTCTGCACTATTACAAGTCATATAAACTGCAAACCTGAGGCTGCTTGTTTGTGCCTACTCTAATTCTGTTTTGCTTTGCATTGTAATTCAATTTATGTCTCAGATAAAGAAGTAAATGAAAGTATAAGTGGTATAAAGAAAAAAAAAACCCAACAACCACAAGTAACTACTAAAAAATAATGACTTTTATAACATGTTAACCTTTCAGGAGAAAGTGCACAGTAACTTGACTTTTCATATACCATTTAACATTAGCCATGATTACAATGTTTACCCTTGCAAAATTATCCAGCTTGTCTTTGTCATACAAGATTCTCAGCATTCCAGCACATAGTGGACAGCAGGCTCCTATATGAATTAAAGAAATCTCAGTAATAAAAACAAGTAGTCTGTTCACTTTTAATTAAGCAGGAGTCAAAATCTGAATATTAACTGAGAATGAAAATAACAAAACTACCAAAGCAAAGTAAATGTTTCAATTTGACAGCAGAATTGCACATTTCTAATGGGAAATGTCACCTGTATAGAATCATAGATTGTCTTGAGTCAGAAGGGTCCCCTAAGGATTAAGTTTGATTCCCTGCTCATTGCAGGGCTGCCTAAAACTAAACTTTGTAATTAAGAGCATCACCCAGACACTTCTTAAATTTGGACAGGCTTGATGCCATGAAGACTTCCCTGAGGAGCCTGTTCCTATTTCCAAGAAAAATTAGTCTATGAAAATATTTAAGGTTAATTTTACCAAGATATTCATCTTTCACTCAATTGTATACTTTGTATTTTTGTTAACCCTTGATTTTGATTGACCATGGGATTTAAAAATAAACCTTAATACAAAAATTCCTTAAAATAAAATATTTTTTTAATATTGAAAACATTTATAATGCAAAATCAGTCACCTTTCAACACACATTTACTACTATTAGCATGAAGCAACAGATGAATTTTCATTCATTTTAACATACGTCCTTCATTAGCGTAAGCTAAAAACTGGAGGCACTGTGTGTACCACAAGCCAAGATTTTCTATGGATGCATGCTCATCAGCTACAGAAATGATGGATTTCAAGAGCTGATACAGCCAGAACACGACAGAAGCATTTCTGCACATTGCAAGCATTCATTTCTGCAGTTACACCACGTTGGAGCTTAGAATCTTTAGGTAACATGGGAGAAAAAGTGCTTGTCTGACAGATGTCATATTTCTCCTACTGTTTTTCCTCACCATGTCAGAAACCAAAGGGATAATATTTCAACTTTCAATCCATGGCTGTGTATTAAATTCTCTCTCCAACTTATATGTAATTCACATTCACAGAGTGACTTTTACAGTACTAAATGTTATTACAAAGCATGAAGACCCTTTTTCAAAGGGGTGAGAAATGAGAAAAATGAATAAAACTATTTCTTTTTAAGAACAGAGCTTTCCTTGCTCTGTGTATTACCTGTGATTGGTTATTGTTTCATAAAGGAAGCACTTGTGAAAACAGTAAAAAACTGGTTCAAGCCAGCACACTGCAAAACCACTCCTGCTGGCTTCCACAGTACTGTGAATACATCTGGTATTTTACTCTGTCTTCTAATTAAATACCCTTCTGGGAACCCTGCGTTGGTGACAGCTCAGCATTCCACTGTGGTATCTGTGCTGCTGCTTCCGAAAAATTACTCACTGGATTCCTAGAGGCATCCTACCCTGGACACCACAGACCTCATTTGTTTCTCCTAAACCCATCCCAGTTGCCAGTCTCTGAAGAATGAAGGAGCACGACTCGGAAAGCCAAGGCCTTTCCAATTCAGGTTTACTCATCTGAGTCCTGATACTGGCTTGTTCTAGCCCTCGGTAGAGTCACTATTCATGCTTTCTCTTAATGTACCATTTTAAAGCCTAGGTTTTGTTCCAAGTATCGCCCTACTTATACCCAGAACCCGGAGACTCTCCCCTCTCGGCAGTGAACTTCCCCACCTGGCGCAGTGACGGGTTTGCAGCCCGTGGCGGAGAGCTGGGGACACTTGACGAAGGCGCACTCCGAGTGGAAGCCGTAGTCGGAGAGCACGCCCACGGCCTGGCAGGGCCCGTGGTAGTCCACGGCCACGCGGTCGGAGTAGGCGGCACAGACGCTGCCGTAGGTCTCCCCGTTGTGCCCGCACACAGGCTCCACCGACCTGCAGAACGGCTGAAACACACACAGTGCTGCAACATCAATTCAGCCGGGCTGCAGGAACTTCAGAGTAGTTTCAACATGAGGAAAACCAAAGTTTTCGGGAATTCACTGCTAATATTGCCAAACGTTTGAAAAGGTAGGAAATCCAGAGGAAATAACCTGCCAGTTTATGAATGGGCCATAAATGAAAAGGGTAGGTACTTCAAGAAGGTGGCAGAGTCTGAGAAATGTACAATAAAACATGTTTCAGAAACCAACAACTTTTGTTCTGTGCTACTGGTTAAATAAAATGACCATATTTAAATCAACTTATTACGTCAATTAAAATCATTATAATTTCACTATACCTTAAAATATTCTATTAATAAAATTAATTTGTTAACAACTCATTAATAATTTATTAATTCATCTCAGTGTGGTTTTGTGTGCTTAAAATTTAGTGTGCACGCACGTGTATTTCTAACACATAACTGTATATTTTTATAAACTACTTATTATTTGCCTATATTACTTATATGTGTGTATGTGTTACTTAGAGGTGACAGAAATAGCTTGTCTAACACCACTGTAGAGAGCGGTGGGGTGGAAAAACTAAACCTAATCCTAATCTATCTCAAGGATTAACATGAAGGCTAACCCAGTGCAGACTAACTAGAAAAGTAATACAGACTGCCTAGTCTGTAACCAGATCGTGAGCAGTGAACTTGGTAAACCTGGGACACAATCACACAAAAAGCTAAAGACTTTCTATGACCAGGCATTATTTTATCTTTAGACAAGTTAAAATTGGTAAGAATTAGCATTTAAGTAACCAAGGAACTGCACTAATTACTGCAAACACACCTTAGTGCAAGCTTTAATAGCATATATAAGAAGATATAAATATCAAGAGTATGACCCCCAAGAAAGCATAAAGTAGAGCTTTCGACTGGTTTTGAGACAACTGTTAAATAAAGCAGAGAAACACTTGACAAATTCTAAAGATTGTGAGAGTATTTTTCATACTAGTTAAAATTTTAAATTACTGCTTTCTATCAGAACATTTTATAAGCTATAAACCTCAAACAAAATACTTTAAAAAGACCTGAACAAACAAACAATATTGAAAAAAAGAAAAATAAAAATGGTGAAGTTGAACACCAAGGAGCAAAGAAGATTTGACATTTATTGCTAGAACCACTTCCTACCTGGCATGGTCCTCGGTATGCTAAACTTTTTCCTTTTTGGTACAAAGTACACAAGTTAGTGTATTCCACATTGTCTGTGTCACAAACAGGATCCCGTGTCTGGTCACAATTTAACTGCCTTGGCACACATTCATGCTGGCTACATTCGAACTTCTCAAAACTGGTCAAGCAAACTTGTTTCTTTGGTATGCACCTGCAGAAAGTAAAAATAATTTCATATCATGTCACAGGATTTATTTAAGTCTCAAAATATTCAGGGAAAATATTTTTAGAGAAATTTGCTCCAGTGCTTTTAGAGCTAACTGTGGTTCAGCAGAGCTGCAGGAAATACAAGTGATAAAACACTCTGAATAAGCCCATTTCAGATCTCATTACAAACCTGAAACAGTTTCACACCACGTTTACTCAATGTGTGTGAACACAACTACAGTTTCCACTAAAATTTATCTTTTACCAAGTATTTTTCAATGGATTACTGAAAAAGCCTTGGATAAACTTCTTACCTACTCCCATACTCCATTTTGTAAATGAATATTTAAGAACAGCTAGGCTAGAGAAGACATGGAAACAGTGAGCAAGGGGAAAAGATTCTTTTGCAGAGGTCTAGTCTCACCCTTCTCTGAGAAAGGAGTGAAAACAAGACCTACAAGATTACATGGTTTCAATTACAAATATCTGATTGGATTCTAGCTTTGTAGGTTCAGAATATTGTACGACATCCCATCTAGGGGATGATGGAAACAAACAGAAAAATCTCATATTTACACTTTCTTGGCATCCATTCCTCCGCAGCCTTCACAGACAAGTACAGACAGAAAACCTGCAGAAATTCTCTCCCCTTTGTATTAAACACGTACCTTCCATGATCTTATCTGCGAAACATCTGGCATAGGACCTGCAAGGCATCCCTCTGTTAGAGAAATGCCAGCCAATGCAATCTGATGAACAGATTGATAAAAGGCCTCATGGCCTTCTTGGACAACCCCCTCCTCCTATAAATGACAGCAGTGCTGCTTCCACTGGATTATGCACAATATGTCCTTATTCTCTCTGAGAGCTGCGCTCCCATGCATTACAGATGTGCCTTTGATATTAGGGCAGGCTCGGAAATTCTGAGATTTAAACACTTCACAAGCGGAATGTAAGATCCTAAATAGATTCCAAGTGCATCAAGGGGCATTTTCAGATGAGCATGTTCAGTTTGAGCTACACTATCAAACTGACCCCGAAAAATGTATTGTGTACAGTCCTTTACTGAAACTACAAGTTGAGGTTCTAGGCATAATGGTATTTTGAAAAACTGGAAAGCCTCTCTGTACTCTCCATATTTCAAACAAAAGGTAAAAAATATTTATCCACAATGCAGCTTTGAAATTCCAATTTTAAATGCCATAATGGCTGTTACAGCTACAAAACTACAGTGTTTTCTCAGTATTTTTCTGCATCATGGCATTTTAAGTACAGAAAAAGGAAAAAACCTTAAAATTGCTACAATCAGCTTTCATGAAAGCACAATATTACACAATTTACTTGATGGCTCTCTTTCAAAACAGAAAAATGCACTAATTCAAAGGAGACTGCAGTATTGCACAACACTGAGAAAATTGAAGACAGAGACCAATATTGTGAACCACAGACTTTGATCTCTGTAAGAAAGGTCAGATTTTCTTTTTGCCTGACACTAGTACAAAGCATATTTTTGTTTTAATATATTTGTCTATGCAGATTTTGCTTTTCTTGATATTGAAAAACCAGAGATTGTACAGACAGAGTTTTCACAACAGAGATTTCAGTCTAAGAAAAAAAAAGGTGATTGATACTTTCCTATTTTAGAGACAAATAGCACAGATTATTGACTGAATAAGTAAGAGTAACTCCAAGTCTTGAATTCAGATGTGGGTCTTCTTTGTAAACTACTAAAAGAAGGTGTGAAACAAAGTAGTAAAATGACAGTTATTGCCATTTTGACAAAATCTGATTCTCCCACTTTGGAAAGTGTATATGAAGTCTCTTTTATGGCTAAACTGAGATCTGCATAATGCATTTAATTGACATAGCACTATAAAAATGGAACCAAAAATTGGCAGTTATTACAGTCCAATGTTACTAACTATGATAAATAAAAAGCAGCTACTTCAAACAGTTATTTTTACTGGAGTAGCCCCAAAGTAGAATGTTACTACAATATACAACACATTCAAAGAACACGTAAATCTGCTTTATGAGTGGATGAAGCCAAAGAAAAGCTTAAAATATATATATTCTGCTTTTACCTTTGATTTTTATTACAAGGGTTTGGGTTGCAAGGATCCTTGGAAATACACGATCCAAATTCAAACTGGTTGTCCTGGAGGCCAACACAGCGAGCTATGCACGCGCTGGGATACGTGCGCCCGTTCTGGCCACACACTGGGACAAACTGGTCCACACAGTTACAGGGCAAACCTGCAAGAGCAAGACACAGAACAGGGACTGGCTGCACACTCATCTTCTACGACACAAGATACACAAGGGGTCACCGAGCATCGCTGCCTTCCAGCAAAGTGCCCTCAAGCCCTTTCCTCCCACCTGTCATTTAGCAATTCTGGAGCACATAGGCACTTACAAGGAGAAGGAAGGGAAGTTTGTGTCCTGCCTCCTTGCTCATTCTACTCAGCTTTCTCCATTTTCCCCCTAAACTCCTTATTTCTCATCCCCAGTGTACCCTGTCTCTACTTATTTTCACGTTTTATTCGAGGTTGTATTTTTCAGTATTGACTTTCTTTTTTAAAGTATGTGCTTTTCCTGCAGTGCGGGTTGGACGTGAGAAAAAGAAATAGTTAAAAAAACACATTAATAACAAGTTATAAGGTGTTTTCCATTAATACTGTAGAAAGAATTTAGTTTATAATCCCTGCTCTAAAAATACTCAACTTGGAGTTTTCATGGTTTGGAAAGTTACCTGTAAACTTTCGACGTTCATCTTCTGAACTGTGCTCAGTTAGACACTGACGTGTAGAACAAATCAAGTTTCCAGCGAAACAGGAACAGACATTGCAATCTATATTAAAGGATGTTCCATGGCCTTAAATTAAGTAAATACATACAATTAATGCAAATATACCAGAATACTACATATTCATATGCACTACATAGAAATTACATTCTCATTAACTGTTTCTGTAATTTCCCTTATTGAATATATTTTCCCACTGAAATTTCCTTTTTTTTTTTTTTTAAGATTTCAAGTTTTGCTTTATTCACTTAAAGGAAAGTCTGTTCAAATGTGGTTTTGATTAATTAACCAGGGAATCAAGCACTTTGTCTTTTCAAAACCTGTATAAATGAATTTTTCTGGGTTTTTTCTTAAGAACAATAAATCCTGGCTAGCACGTTTCATGTTTTTTTAAACAAAAAGCTTTTGTAAAGACACATCGTTCTCCTAAATTAAATTTACCTAAGACTGCTAAACTTCTAGACATAGTCTCATACAAAGCACATTCGTGTTTGTCAAGAGGTAAAAGTGCCAATGCTTCATTCCAGCCTTCATTAGATTGGAATATATTTTATAAATCAGTTACATTTTCACACCTGAATCTAAGAATCCAACTGCAAACTTAGGGGATTTTTCTTCAGTTCAACAACTCCAGTTCAGTTTTTTGAACTGTCCATATTACACTGTGATGTATGTTTTGTATAAAATCAATTCATGTTGATGACAGTCCCTGATCTATCCATAACCAAACTGCTTATCAAAGACTACCAACAAATACACAGTTCCTGAGGAAAATGTAATAGTCATCATGCCTTGCAAAATAAGGTAATTCCCTCTAATCTCTTTTCAAAGGGTTGAGATTAAGAATTAGAATTTTTGAGAAAATATTACATAAGCACAAGGAAACTCCTCAGCACTGGAGCAATTCAGAAGAGGTGCTCAGAGACAAATGAGGGAAGAACAAGAGGGGGTGAGAAAGCCTCTGTAGGACAAAAAGCTCTCTACACCACAGTACTACTCAAAGGACCAAGGAATTTGCCAGCCTGGAAGAAGAAAAGGTTAGATGGGAATGCCAAACACAGGATCTCAGGTGATTCTTCAGAGTACCTGATTTAGGATCCACCCGAAAACTTTTCAAGGCTATTGTCTTTAACTGTCAGAGTGCACAGAGCAACCCGTCCTCATCAGTAATCATTTCATTAGCTGGAGTCAACTCACAACACAAAAAACCCCGGCATCATTCAAAACATTCAGGGTTGTTTTCTTTAAAGTGAATAGTTTTAAAAAACACAGTTCAGATTTTATGTCCAACTGACATATAAACCAATTAAATATAGTTACTGCAAATGTTTACACGGTGACCATAAACTTTTAATTCTTTGTTTTCAATACGTCACACAACAAATTTGTAACCTAGTAATTTTAATCTTTTATCACATAATACCTAGTGGCTTCACAAACACTTCATGAGTCACTGGAAAAAGAGAGGAAGCTGTCTGGTTTTGGGATTGTGGTAGTTTGTTTGTTTGTTTTTAAATGGACAGCACTTACTGAACACCTACAGCTACACATACTGTTATGGCTACCAGAACAAGTGAGGGCTGTACACTGTGCCACCATAAAATACAAATACAGCATCAGACATTTTTGTGATTATTTTCACCAGTAATCTGAAAAACCGCAAGTTTTCTTGGATAGAATGGTCCATAAAAAGTTATGGTCACCATTTAAAACTTGTATTTGCTAACAACTGTATCTTAAAAGTATCTACTTTCTCCAGATACTTTCAACAACTGTCCATCAAGTATATTGTTAATGTTAAGATGTTTTCAATGTTCTGCTTCCATGAACAAATAGTACCAATTTTGAAAAAAAAAAAAAAAAAAGAAAAGAAAAAAATTAATCCTTGTTACCTACACCAATTTAAACAGAGAGCTCCTGTGGTGAGGAAGACTTTAAAGAACCACAGTGTTCAATACACCTTTATCATCATCATGTATTTGCTTCAATGTTTATTTTTAAGTATATGTTAGCCCTATTGATGAATATCTTAAACTGTAATTCTTATTTAATGTTGAGATTGTGCAAAACTTATTATGGGACGTTTAGTGGAAGGAACAAAGTAAGGAAAAGGAGGAATTAAGATGAATCAAGCAGGAAGATGTGTGGAAAAGCAAAGGGAAGAGGGGAAAAGGGGAATGGTTGAGTGTCGACAGGTAGCTGGACAGTCTGCCTTTCTCACTGAACCCTGCACTTGATCACCACAAACTATCCTGTATTTTAATCCAGTCCTATTTTTAACCTTTTAAGGTGTATGCTTCCTACTCTGAATATGTGCATGAGTACTAACAAACTTTAAACTGGATGAACCAATAAGTAGGGTAAGAGGTCTTTGTGCCAACCACTGGAGTGGAAACACAGACCTTGGGAGTTCATGGGTCCAGATGCCACAAGCCACTGCAAGGAAGAAAAAAACCACCAACAAATCTAAAAGAACCTGTGGGGTTTCCCCACCCTGGGAAGAGGGGACCCTGAAAAGCATTCCTCGAGTCACAGGAGGCTTCTCCCACAGGAATCTCTGTTCTGTTATAATGTACCCAAGTTCTGTTCCCCCGCGTACCCACTGCCCCTTGTCCCTCCGCCACTCCCTCCCTGTTTCCCTACTGGCCAGCCCGAACGCTCTCTCCTCCCCGAGGATCCTTTACCCTGGAAAGTTCCCATGAGCCTCTTCTTTGCTCCCAGACGGGGATGTGTGTGGGGCAGGAATAAACATCTCTGAAAAATCTATGCAAAGACCCTTCCCTATTCTTTCCCACTGACACAACTGCCTCCGGGAAGGTTGCGGCATCACATAATCCACGCCGGACTGCAACAAGAACCGCCTCAAACCATTTGGAGCTAGTGAAGAAACCACCCCATGCTAAAAGAAATGGTGTACTGAGAACACCCTTCACACAGGACTGTGATTGACTGAGACAGACACAGTTCAGTACCAATTTCAACAATGGAACCTTCCAGCATATGTAAGACTTAACCCAGTATTAAATACAGGGATGCAGTCATCAGCTTTTGTATTTTCTGATAAACTCTGAATTCAGATCCTTTGGGTCTTCTCACGTAGCTCAAAAATCATTAGGTAAGGAGCAGCTACTGGATGCATCACTGCTCTATTACTTACTTTTTCTTTGTCCTCCAACAATGCATGATTTCTGGAGGTCAACACAACGCATTTCCATACAGTTCTCCAGCAATCCACTGTGTCCACAGGTACAGATCTTGTAACACCCAACATCACCAGCTGAGGATGGAACTTGGATAAGCGTACCTTGACGGACAATAAAATCAGAGGCTTCTCCCAGTTTGCAGCCTGCATACAAGGAGAAATTTTAGCTCATAAGTAGTGAACACATGGGCAAGTGCCACTAGTGAAATTAATTACTACTCTGACTTGCAAAATACTTAAGGTGTTCTTGAGCAGCCTTACTCCTGCCCTTAAAACAAATTCACCCATTTCACAGAGGCAGCAAGTAGTAAAAATAGAAGATATTTGATTGAGACAAAGTTCTGAAGTCTCAAAGTGAAGATGTAAAGATGTTAGTTCTGAGAAATAGACTTGAAATTGCAATAATTCTCAAGTATATTTAACTTTTCAGCTCTGTAGTAGCATGAAACGTTGTATGACAAGTACTACACATGCTACACTCTCTTCAGTACAGGCTTTGAATTAAAGGGTCTCACAAGCAAAGCCCTGTCACTCCCCTCGCTCACATATTTTATTGTGCCTTTCTTCCCTACTTGTACCTCCTAAGTGAACACTGAAGGATTCTTACAAGTAGATGTGAAGAGGGGAGAAAGGGAGAAAAAGCAGGAAAAGTGGATTTTAAAAAAAGAGAACGGAAAAGAAAAAAATTGTTTTAAAAATTGCAAGGAAAAATAATAAAATAAATAGCAGATTGAAATAACCCTACAAAGGGTGAACTGCAACAAACCCCCTGAAACTTTCAGCCAGTAAAAAGACTGAATTAAAACAGAAAAGTCACTGTCCAACCTTCAGAGGAAGCAAATTATCTCTTAAAAAGCTCTGTATGAACTTGTTTTCAGATGACTTTGAATGACTCTTGCAGCAAGTGAAGACAATACAACCTCTAATAAGGCTCAGCTTTCCAGGAAAACAAAAATATTTTGTAAGGGTCGTAGAGGCATAACCAAACCAAGGTCCCTAGGCTCACACAGAGAATGAGCTGAAGTCTATCCTCACTTTTAAAAGAGCATAAGTAGAGCAGATGTACGAATGAAGCAAAATCCAGCTTTCCTCCTTTTAATTAGGAACCACTGGGGAAACTGCTGATCAGCCACAGAACTGCTGGAAGAAAAGAGGTGCAGGGAACTGACGTGAGACAGCTACGGCAACATTCTCTATCACCTCCTCTAGAAAGGAGGCTGCTCCATGCAATTCAGTGTCAAAATCAGTGTTGCTCTCACTTGCTCAGCCATACGCATGTTCAAGTGGTCACCAAATGCACACTTTCTGCTCTGCTTCAAGAACCGCAGCTGACCCCTCAAGTCACTGAATGACACCTTCTGCTTTAAAGGAAAGGGAAAACCTACCAGTGCCTAGGGCAGAACAATGAAGGGTTGTAGAAGCTGGACATTGCAGAGTCTCACACCACCTTTGGTAGGTTTGATCCTTGTTACTAACACCACACAACCCTGCCTTTTCAAAGTTAGGTACCTGAAACTTACTGTGCATGAGGCTCTCTCCCCAGTCAGCTCATATTTACACACGGTGCAGAGGTTAGACAACACCAGTGTTCTAAAAGAGCAGTTCCCAAATGACCAGGAATGCCTTTCTGGTGAGGTGCAACCACATTAGAAGTGTCACTGAAGGGAGCAGAAGCAGAAATGCCATTGGCTGCATGTCCAGATGTCTTTGGTGGGAAGGGCTGGGCACTGGGTCAGTGGGAGGGGAGCTGTGGCACTGTGCATCTCTTGGTTCCCCTGGTTTGTATTCCCCTCTCTTTGTTATCTCCCCTTTCATCATCAGCGCCATCACAATTATTATTATTAACTTTATTTCAGTGACTAAACTGTTCCTTCCCAGGCTGGAGGGGAAAGTGAGCGAGCGCTGTGAGGTACTCAGGTGCCAGCTGGGTTAAACCATGGCACAGCAATTCACTTTAGAACCTTCAACAACATTTCAATGACATGTTTATCAGCAAAATTCAGTGAAGAGAAGCCCAAAAAACCTTACCTGGCACACACAAATATGGAAGACACAGCTCTCCAGACTGACATCCTTTTCTATTTACTTCACATAGCTGATTAGCTGCACATGGATTTGGATTACATGGATGTGTAACATCTTCTACAATGTTGCCTAAAGAACTTGGGCCTGAAAACAGAATATATATCATCTATACTGATTTAAATAAGGTTTATTTTTCTTCAGCAAAGCATGGCATTTCTTATGTCCAGTAAAATCACATTTTTGACAATTCTGTGAAGTTTTTTTACTTTAATTACAGATGCAGAAGCTTGATATGACCAGGTTGTTAACTTATTTCAGTAGTTTAATCCTCAGTCCTGGAAATAATGACCCAGATGATCCTTCACATGCAAAATATATTTCCTCTGTCTTGTCTGCCCAATAATTTTCTTGCCACATATGCCCAATACAAGAAGGAGTAGAAGCAATGAACTACGGCAACTTGAAAATTCCAATTTTCTCCAATATACTAAATAAAACGTCACAAATTCAATACAATTTTCTTTAGGGGAAAAAAAAAAGATTATTAAAAGTAATGACAAACATTCAGAGTATTCTGGTTTCTAATTCTGCTGCATAGGTATGATAGTACTTACTCAGGTAAGTATCCAAAGGTATGCAGTTCTCCAGGTCATCTGTTGGAGACAAGAGCTCACAAATACTCTCAGCTGAGTGGCCTTCAGGGAATTTATTATGATCTCCACACTTCTTCAGTATTTCCACACAATCTGATCTACAGATAAATAAAGAGACAGAACTTCATGAAGACTACTTGAAGAAAAAAGGTCTTGTACGACAAAGATTTCTTTCTATGTTATTTCATTCCCTGAATCCACAACTTTCCCAATCTGCCTCACAGCAGAGTGTTCATATATATGCTACATTCTACATAGAAGAAACAAATTTGTGAGACAAAGAAACTACTGCTGACACTACTCCTCTTTGACTTTGGGCTTGGTGATCTTCATTTTCTATGGCATTATATGCCATAGAAAATGTATCTTCCAAGACCAAGCTTTTCCTTGCTTTACTGATGTCTAATACGGGTTGAACTCTACCTCGCTACCTGCACTATTAACAGCTCTTTTTTCTATCCAATCACCTACTTTTAAAATTTATTTAAAAAATAAACCTTTTTTTTCCCCAGACCTTTCTGTCAGCTGAAAGCCATCAGTAGATCCCAAAACCAAAAAAGAGGAAAGGTTTAAAACACCACAGAGAGCCAAAACCCCCCTTCAATAAACCACTTTTTTCACACTTTCACACTTGCAATGCAAGCATATACATCCATCTCATTAACAGGCAAATATCTTCATTTACAGTGATGGAGATTCAAGCAATGGCAACCATGCAATTTCATATTCCTTCCATGTTTGCTTTGCCATGTTTTCCTAACATAGCAAACACAGTCCTACAGCTTTTTAGTTTTCGTTAAAATCCTTAGTAAAACCTCTAAATTGCTTTTTGTTTTCCCCAAGTACTTACTTGCAGATAATACTTCCTCTAGATTTGCTGTGACAAGGTTTAATCTGCAGGGAGCAGGCAATTGCCTTCCACATTTCTGGCTGGCATTTTTTAATATCAAGCACAGGAATATTTATGAACGGCATCTTAATACTCCCTTTTTCCCATAGCTTCATGTCATTCATGGCTCCCTGGTCTGACTGAGTATTGCAGCTTCTAAAAAGTTCTGTTGGTCTTAAAAGAAGAAGGTAAGATATAGCATGTATAAAAGAAAAAGAAAGTACCACACATTTTCCCATTTCATAATTCCATAAGAATTGTACATCCCTTATATGGCTTGCTTTTTGTGGTATACAAGCACCCTAATCCCTCACACAGTTAAGCAAGATCAGAATCAATTTGAAATCTGTTTTTAAGGAAGACAAGCTCTTTAAGACTCAAGGCTGAAACTCCCTTCTCACCTCTACCTCTCAGATCAAATATCACTTAAATATTTGTTACCTGACGTTGACTTAAGAGCAAATATCTTAGATAGCCCTAATATCTATGTAAATGTTTCTTGGTGAATCACTAGTGCAAGTTGGCTTATCATTTATATTTAGCCAGGCTTGGGATTCTACTACTCATATAACACTCACACCACTACGTACTATTTGGGGAAAAAAAGAAAAAAAAGAAAGGAAAAAAAAAAAAAAAAGAAAAAAAGCCAGTGATCTCTAATAGCTAACAAAATTTAGATTTCTTTTAATCTAACTGTAACCTTGCAACTACTAAGACACCACTTTTAAATCATTTTGTGCTATAGCGTACAAACACACAGAAACATCTCCGCAGAAAAGGAATTCTGAAAATGAGTAACATGTAAATTTAACAAACACTTTTACCTTACTTATAATACACAACATTCCAGTAACCACGACTTACTTGTCTATACAGTAAGACAGAGGAATATGTAGAGGGAATAACACACTGTGACATTTTACAAGTTCATGGGTTAACTTTTATTCTTATAAGTTTTATTACACCTGTTCCAAAATACACTTCCAAAATTCATTCTAAAGACAAACTACTTATTTTCAAATTAACTAAAACCGTATTTGCAGAAAGAAAGCTACATACAATCTCAAAATAAGTCTGAAAAACATTTAATTTTATTTTTTAAATCAAAGCATAGGAATTCCTTTATAAAATATTCAGTGTCTCTCTCCTACCTGTTATTAAAATTAGTGCAGTAAGTAAGATTTCTACAGCCCAGCTGACAAGGTTCTCGTACATCTGCTAAACAGGTCAACATGGAAACTTCAACTGCATTATACTCACAAAAGCGATCAAATTCTTGCCAGCTCTGTGAATTGCCCCAGCTCGTGCTATAAAGTTTAGTGCAGAGCTCTCTGAAAACAAAACAAAACAAAAAAAAGAGATGAAGAAAATAAAATTAAAAGCACAACAGCCATTCAGATATAGCCCATCACTTCTTGGCTGCTCACAACAGCCTCCACTCACCACAGAGGATTGTGTTAGAGCCCACAGAGTCTGCAAGGGTATCCAAATGTAGTGCTCAAAGCAAATAACCCATTTGGCTTAAGAATGTCAGCAAAACTTTAGGCTAGTAAGACTGAAAGACTTCAGGATAAAAACTGCAATATCCAATAAAAATGTAACAGCTGGAAACACAAATTTACAACTTTGAGGTGAAAAGTATCTGTCCTGGGTTACCTGGTATTCTATTACCATTTTTAGCAATNCCAGCTAATTTTACTTGTAATAAATCTAAGTTGATGAACAACTGAACAGTGAACAACTTCTAATCCCATCCTTCAGCTTCAAATCACACTTTCTCCTCCTACAGAAATGACAGGCAAGCAAAAACACATTACTTCTTTTGCCCTTATGTTTGAAACAGGGATACTGCTTGCTGCTTTTGTTTGAGATGTTTCTTGGTGTCAGCAATACCCAGCTCACTTTGTTGACAGCAATATCCTCCAAGCTACAACCATTCCCATCCCAAGGTATGGAACTACACTGTACTATTAGATCTCCTGCCTACTGAAAACTTGATAGACGGATCCATTTTTAGAACTCATTGTCAAAGCGTGGAGCTAAAAG
>VYZQ01024490.1:91962-106280 GCA_013400655.1 Mystacornis crossleyi
GCCTTCTCCCCATCTGCAGTCACTAAATTCCCTCCGACATCCAGTAGAGAACCAAGATTGTTCTTACCCTTCCTTTTGCCATTACTAGATTTGTAAAAACATTTTTTATTATCCTCCACAAAAGTTGCCAAATTAAGTTCTAACTGAGCTTTGGCCTCTCTAATTTTTTTCCTGCATGCCCTAACGACCCCCTTATATCACTGCCTTCAAAATTATTCCAAAATCCCCTCAAGTTTCAAGAACCAAAATTAAAACCCAAATATTTCCCATTATCCCTGCTATTTGGCAAGTATTTCAATTTTAGTATAAATGAAAAAGAACAGGAAATGTTTTAACCAGAGTCTGCTAAAGTACAAAATATAGCCAAGATTCTGAAACAACAGAGTCTGCAATCAAACCATACAACATCTGATTTGGAAAATAATGAGAAATGATGTAACAATCATGGGATTAAATTAATGGAATTTAATAACATTGCAATACAGAGAAATGTCTTTATCAGGTCTGGAAGACACTTAAGCATTAGGACAAATTTGAAAACATGGCTAAAAAATATTTTTGAGAATAAACATACATCTTTACATAAGATCAAAAGTACCTTGTTTGTTTACTCACTCCTCATCTTTCTCCCACACTACTCTGTGTACTCACTGCTCATCTCTTGCCACATAGTTTAAACTCTGTGCTTTTGGGTTAAAGATGATTTTTTTTTTATGACAGCAGTTTGCGGTAGGCTGCTAGGTCAAGATTAAGACTACAGAGGTAACATTCGTAAGTGTGAGTATTAAGTACATCTGTGCTTCACAAATGAATTACAAGGATGATAAATATGAATATGCTCTTAGATTTTGAAGATGTTTTTAAAGCCACAGATACATATTTAGGGGGGAAAAAATCACAAAATGCTCCACAGATTTTTAATAAATAGGTCATTGCTAAATTTATGTATTATGCTTGAAACTGTTACTTGACAAAAACACTGGTTCTATTAAAACCAAAAAACCCCCTTTTTTCCATCTGATGAACAAAAACCACTTTGAAGAGGCACAAAAATCTGTTTGAGGCTGTAACTCCAATTCTGTATCACTAAACATGACACTACAAAAAAAAGAGAGCTTACAATCAGCCATATGTTGCCTTCCACTCAACATTATTTTAAAGCAACAACTTCTATGTAGAGACTGTGACAAAAAAGTCAAAATAAAGTTTAGCATAACCAACAAGAGCTGCAGAATCAGTCTGGATTCAGTCAGTAAGGGGAAAGCCTTACCTGCTTACACGCTTGCCGACACTCCACAGCAATAGCCAGCTCGCAGCAGCCTAAACCAACCCACCCATCAGACTTCTTCAAAACTCCTTTGGAAACAAGATGACAGACTTATTAGAGTAGAAAGAGAAACGATGCCACCATTTTCCTTTCCCTCTACTTTTCAAATTTGATAATCCTGTTCTCATTCAAGAAGCCTGTGTACAGATTGTATTTTTATTGGAATTCCAAACCAACTTTAAGCGAAAAAAGAACAAGCCTGTGCTTTCATAAATGCTGAAACTAGCAATTAATGATGTACCTTCCATACACTGAGGTTAAAGATGCTTTATGCAAACTATTTTATATGTTCAATGGAAGTATTAGATTTTGATAATCTATCTAATCTGAAATACAAGCCAACAAAAAAAATTAGGAAAAACATCCCATTAAAATTGAGAACATCATCTCTTACAGATACATCCTGTTGTTTTTTTCAATAGCACATTTTTCTACCAACTTTGCCAACACAGAAAATATCCCTTACTTTTTCTCCAAACTTCCTGTGGGGGTTTTGGTCAGGACGGAGTTAAACTTTTTCAGCTGAGCTGGCATGGGGATATGTTTTGGACTTCTGATTAAAACAGTGTTGATAACACATGGATGCTTTAGTTACTGGTAACACAGGCAGCATCAAGGGCTTTTCTGTTTTCCATAGCGACTCACAAGCAGGCTGGCATGCACAAGAGGTCGGGAGGGGACACTGCCAGGGCAGCTGACCCCAGCTGACATTCCATAACACATGGCACCATGCTCAGCCATAAAAGCTGGGGGTTGATGATGTCAGGGGCTGCCACTGCTTGGGGACTGGCTGGTAATCAGTTGCTTGATGGTAAGCAATTATTTTCTTTTGCATCACTTGTTTTTCTTGGGTTTGGGTTTTTTCTTCCTTTCTTTGATTTTCCTTCTGTTTTTAAATTATAAACTGTCTTTATCCCAACCTATGTGTTTTCTCACTGTTTCCCTCTGATTCTCCCCTCTCTCCCACTGATGGAGGAATGAGCAAACACTGTGTGGTAATTAGCTGCCTACTGGGGTTAATTCAGGACACTTCCTCTGTCATTTATCTCCCCAGTAACATGGTTTCATAGCCAGAACTATCTCCAATAAAAGCTTCCCATCTCCCTGTTTCTCTTAATCCACTTATTTCACTATTTGCATTATCATAATTTCTTACCAAAAAGTTACATAGAAATATGGTTAAGAAGCAAACTGCTGCCATAAGTTGTTTCATCCTCTTAATCTAATAATAAAAACAGATTTTCTAATGTTTTCAAGACATGAGAAATAAAAGAACGCATTCCTGTATCTATTTCTCATGTAACTTTAAAGACAGAAATAAAGGGAAGGTTTGATCTATGCAGCTGCCCAGCAGCTGTGACAAACTTGTTACATTCTTTTTCTCAGGACAGGAGGTAGTATTATTTAACTCAAATGAACCACTCATTTTCATTATGAATATTTAAAAAATAAAGCAGTACTTTATTACATACACAAATTATATTCTTTATGTAGAAATAAAAAAGCAGACAGTAAAAGAATGAACAACTTAATTAAAAAAAAATGCTCTTAAGCCTAGTGGAAATGCCTGTTTAGAAGAGCCACATGGGATGTCCAGCTTTAAAAAAGGGAAATGAAAGAGCTAGGTGCAAGACCAGTGATCTTACATTTAGATGCTAAGAAAACACTTGGAAAAAAGTAATAAAAAATAACTGCAATCCATGGAAAACAATGGCCAACTGATATTTATCATGAAGAAAATTGCTTTTAAAATACACTTTGTTGGCTTTACAAACACAGGTGGCATAGAAGTCTTGCCAGCATTGGTCTTTCATGACATTCCAAAGGGCGAATTAGGAAAATGCACTAATGGCAAATTTATAAAGGAGGAGCAAAATCTCCACTAAAGTAACACAATGTCAATGGAAATTAAAATAAACCTAACAGTTATTAAAATACAAATTAAAACCTTAATGCTTGACACAAGTAAGGTAGCAGCATTGCCCAGCAGGTGGAGGGAGCAGAGGGGCAAAGGTGCAGAACAGCTTCTGGTTGTCGCCTGTATTCTGTCAGTTTGACCACCTGAATGGCTCAGACCCTCTGCGGGCATTGCAGACCAGTGATCCATAGGTCCTTCTGGAGACTCCCAAAATCATCTTGACACCTATTCAGAGCATTGGTTCAGCTTTCCAATTTACACTAGTTCAAAGCAGCTGTGAAGGTCACAAACAACTGCAAGTACAGTTCACCTTTCACTTCCACAACCAGGGTGCAGAATTAGTTTTTCAGAGGTTGAGCATCTTTCTGACAGTGTCAAAAAGATCGCTGTTGTGCACACATCAGTAGCTTGCAATCACTGTTCAAAAATTCAGAATTTAGGTTTGACTACATATGTACAGTTAATTGTCAAATCAACCACTCACTGTGCTCTCTCTTTGGCATTAAATAACACATCTGTCGTTTTTGCATGAGTTCCTACGTGGGGAATCCTTTTAATCAGAACAGTTATGTTTGATAGAACATTTATTAGTAGGATTGATAACGTAAGGCATAAGCAATCTAAAAAACATCAAAGAAACATCATGTGCAATAAGAACAAAAGATTTCCAGAAATCTCTGCTGCAATAACTAGCTGTATCCAGGAGAAACACGTGATAAATATACAGCTGGACAGTTTTAGGGGCAGTGTCACCACTGAGCAGTGACCACTGAGTAATCAGGCATCCACATCTTGTGCAATACAGGGCCTGTGGTTTCAGTCATACTGGAACTAAACTAAACGGTGATAGAAGAATGAAGCAAGCTACAAATACATGCCAAATTAAAAAGGCTGATAATTTTCAACTGTTGTTAATATTTTCTTGGCTAGTGGCCCTCTCTCCAGGTTACATCCAACCAGCAGACAAGCTCGTGAATAAACTGATGTCACACTCTCAAGAAACACTGAACTTCAATCTTAATACAGTAACTTATAAATTAATTTTGTCATCGAGGTAGTGAAGATGTGTGCATTTCTAGATGAAAATACACCTTTAGTGCACAATTAATTGACTGGAGCCCATAGTTACGATAATTCATCAAATTCATCTGTACAATACAGATTCCTGAGTTATAACAAATCATCTACTTGCCTAACACAGACTCTCAGTCTGCCCTCATATATGTTCCAGCTCCTTAATCACCTTACAATGGCTCTTTGCTGAACTTGCTTCAGGGTGTTCATAGTTTTCTTGTCCCAAAATGCTCAGAACTGGACACAGTATGCCTGATGTGGCCTCACCAGTGCTGAGTAGCGAGGAAGGATCAACTCCCTTGATCGGCTGGCAACATTTTTGCTAATGCAGTCCAGATGTTGTTCTTTGTTACAAGGGCACATTGCTGGATCATGCTCCACTTGCTGGTCACCAGGATTCCCAGGTACCCTTCTACCACGCTGCTTTCCAGCTGGCCAGCCTCCTGTGTGCTGTGGAGCATGGGGCCTGTGCCAGGTGCAGGACTTTGCATTTCCTTTTCTGGAATTTCATGAGGTTCCTGTCTGCCTGTTCCTTTGGTTAATCAACATCCTTGTGAATGGTAGCACAACCATCTGGTCTAGCAACCTCTCCTTTCACTTTTGCATCACTGGTGAATACACTGAAAGTGAACTCTGTCCCATCACTAACGAAGATGTTAAATAGGACTAAACCCAGCATCAACCCTTGGGATACTGGCCTACAGCTGCACTCTAAACCTTTGGACACAGCAGTTTGGCCAGTTTTCACTTTACCTCCACTGCTCACTTATCCAGCCCACACTTCACCAGCTTTTCTATAAGGAAGTTATAAAAAATAGTGATAAAATCCTTACTGAAACGGAGATAAACAACGTGCACTGATTTCCCCTCATCTAAAAAGGCAGTCATCTCATCACAGAGGGTTATCAGGTTGGTTAAGCACAGCTTCCCCTTCACGTATCCATGCTGACTATACTCTATCAGCTTCTTGTTCTTGATGTGTCTGGAAGTTGTTCGCACAAAGATCTGCTCCATTACCTTCCCACAGTTCGAGGTGGCACTGTCCAAACCTATAGTTCCTCAGGTCTTCCCTGCCCTTTCTACAGGCAGGAGTGAACTTGCTTGCTTCCTTTCTTCTTCACAGTCCTCAGCATCCCCTCTCAATACCTAGCCCTATCCTCCTCCATCAAGCACAAGTCTTCCTCACTCCGAACTTTACGACTGATCTCAGGGACCTGGCATTCCTGGCTCATCTTACCAGTAGAGACTGAGGCAAAGAAGACCATGGGCTATTTAGTGTCACTTGTCACCAGGTTTCCTGCCCCATTCAGCAGCAGGCTCTCATTTTCCCCAGTCTTCCTTTCTGCTGATGTAATTCAAGAAGCTTTCTGGTTGCCCATCACGTAATTCACCAGGATCAACTCTTGAGAGGCTCTGGCTTTTCTCACCCCACCATGCATTAAGTGGAGCTTGGAGAAGGTGATCCTTGAAAGTCAAGCAGCTCTCTTGGACCCTTCTTTTCTCTGTGGCCATAACCCATGGGATTCTTCCAAGCAGATTGCCTGTGCCCTTGTGTGTTTTCTCTTCAGAAGGTATCAGGGTGATTAAAGTTGCCCATTGCAAGAAGAATGGAAAGTGACAGGCTTTGTGCAGGTACAAAGACAGCAGAGAAAGACATTTTGGGAGTGTTTCATTAACAAAGATTTCAAGTGCTTTTCCACATGCTTATACAGACCTAATATCCAAAATAAAACATGTATTTCTCACTTGCAGTAAAAGCATTGCCACTCATCTAACTACTGAACTTCAACGAAGATTAGGTATCGTTAACAGCTAAAAATTTACCAGGTTTTAGATGAGACAGAAACACTGCAACTCCAAAAGATAATACATTTTGCCAGTTTTACTTAACCAGTAAGACAGAAAGTCTGTTTACAAGCACTGGAATCAACAGTTTGCTGGTATTTCCTTGATTTGTCACGGAAGAAGACATTTAATTATACAAACATTATTAAGTATTTTCTAACTAGGAAAAGTATTAATAAAATACACAGGTAACTCAATATATACTAGACACCACATACAGTTTCTATTAGATACATAATGGAAGTTAAATTATCATGAAATCTATAGGTGCAGGTGGTGGACACAACATCAAAACACACACAGGGTGAAAAAGCAACATGATTCAATTGCCAACTGGTATTTCTTACCTGGCAAAGAAGAATTTATACAACCCCACACTTCTCTCTGAAAAGTAAAAATGCAATTAAGCAAGAGCAAGTTTACAGAATAAGGGAGTTCTAGCAGACTCAAACCAGCAATTTCAGCATTTTTTCACTGGGTTTTAAATATCTGATGGGAAGAATTCTTATGTTTAAACACCTTTTAAAGAAGTGCCATGATAGAAGCTGAGTACCATTTCCTTTGATGAGAAGGCTGCTGTGCACAGACTACGGAATCAACAGCAGCATTTTTGCAGATGCAGAACCTAATGTAGGTATCTGGAATACACAAGCTAGTCAACTCTCTCCATCAGTGTTTACAGAACTAAACAGCAACTTAGACAAAGAATAAGATTTGTCCAGGACCAAGACCTGTGGGGAAGCTTATTGCCCTGGCATTTCTTTCCATCACCTTAAAAATACCCTAAACACACATAACCACATAGAAAACAGATTTAAAAGGGGGTTTCAATCACACTGATACAGCAACCCATACTGTCACACAGTGACACAGCAAATACGGTATAGAGTTGAACTGTTAACTATTTTACATATTTAGGTATTACCAGTTCAGTGGTATTAATTTATGATCCACACTGGACAGCTAACTTGTCATTTATAAAGATAGCAATTGGGAATTACAAAAATCATTGTGTCATTTTCCCCCTTTCAGATAATCTCCAATCTCGTCTCATAAAAAGCATTTCTCTACTGTACAGATAAGATTCTACTCGTCTTATCAGGGAATGAAAGACAGAGAAAACCAGTACCAAGCCAAATGCTATTCATCACCTTGATAGCTTTTCATGACAGGTTTTACTCATATCAGGAGCTGTCTATAACTTTCTGAGACCTGAGAGGTGTTGACCCACAGAAACAAAAAACTGAAGGAACTTTGACACACAGAAGGAAAGGATCTATAAGCAAACACAATCTTGTGAAGTTGCTTATCAAATGTTATTCCCAGATTTACTACTCCTACTCATTGACCACTTGAGATGAGCTTGCTGCAAACAGTTTTGATACTGTTCAGAAGTGACAGAAATTACCAGAAGAAAGCAGGCTTTTCTGACTGCAAAAGGTTGCCAAGAGATAAGAATCTAAAATTTACAATCTGAATGACTGGACTTATCTATTCCCTCTTTAGATTGTCCCTAGAAGAGGAAGCAGATTACATTCTTTTTTCGTGAAACTAAAGAACTTTAGTGAGGCTAAAGAACTTTTAGGAAACCATAATCTTATTTACCCAGTAAAAGCATTACTTCAGTTTCTCAGATAAGGCCATAAACAATTTGGTGCAGCTATCAGGGCCTCCTTGCCTCAGCCCAAGACCTCATGGCTTTGTGCCATATACATGCTGGAACGTATGATCTAATGTAAGTCACTGCCATTAACATCCAAGTGACAATCACCCAGCACAATTTTTTACAAATCACCCAGCACAATTTTTTACCACAGAGATAAAATTTTCATTGCATTTTATAGCTTATACATGCCACCTTATTGCAAGTAGCATAGTTTATGATGGCTTTATTAAAAAAAAAATCCTACTTTGAGGTTCAAACCTCATTTGAAGAGCTTTTCCAGAAAGCCTTACCATTGATTCTGGACAATACTCAGGGGCTCGCTGCAGTAAGTGCTTCAAACGGGAGTCACTCTTAGAAGACAAAATCTGTTAGAAACAAAACACACCTTAAAACATAAAGAATTGTAATGGCACATCAAATACTTTTTTCAATTGATTTCACTGTTTTTAGTGTCTCTAATATCTACTCTTTGACAACTTTGCCTAACAGTATGTATACAATGCAAATTTAAGATTTCTTTTTAGGTATTTGTAGTTTTTCAAATGTTTCACTTTTTATAGAGATGCAATTTTTTCTATTTAGAAGAGAATGAGAATTTCCTCCTCAAACATTTCAATCAAAAAGTTTCTACTGAATGTGGAAGGGCAATGTGAACCAGAGGATTTCTGCCACACATATCAAAATACTATACAACTCTATTAACTTAATTAACCTTCTGCTACATGGTACATGACCTTAAGTAATTAAACCTCAAGAAAACCCTGGAACAAGAATTTTTGTGGAACAAGGAAGAACAAAACCTAGACTAGTTAAAGAGATAATCAAAACTAATAGGGGAATGCATAGTACTGAACACCCAGGAGCCTCCTAGACTGGATGGAATACAACCGAGGATGCTGAGGATGTTGTTCCTTAAGCAGTCTAATCAAGTTTTACTTACAAATGAAAACAAGAAACTGGTCAACAAGAGGAATGGAAACAGACCTATTAATGTGTGATATGAAACTGGAAATGATAGAACTGAAACAGATGACTTTCCGAAGGAAAGGCACATTACAGTTCTATTCTAAATTTGCTCTACTCTAACACGATAAACTATTCTATTCTAACATTATAAACTTATTGAAGGAATATCAAGAAAGGAACAGCACTTGTTCCAGAAAGGAGAGCAAAAAAAGAACTGCATTAGTATTTCGACTCTTCTGAGGTCATACAATAATAAAATAATTCAGGTTGGAAGGGATCTCAGAAGATCATTTATTTCAACCTCCTGATCAAAGAAGGGTCAACTATGAGACTAGACTATGGTGTCCATGTGTCTATTCTTTCCATCTGTCCAGGTCCCTCTGGATGACGTCCTGCCATCCATTAAGACTTCCTTTCAGTTTCATATGGCCTGAAAACTCAGTGAGAGTCACCTTGTCCAGGTCGTTAACAAAGATCTTAAACAGCACAGGTTCCAAGGCAGACCCCTTTGGGATTCCACTTCTTATTAGCCTGCAGGCAAAGTAGGACCCACTAACCTCTATCTCTGAGCTTGATTTTACAACCAGTTTTTTACTCATCAGGTTGTCCATTCCTCAAACCCATATGATCCTAAAATGGATACAAATATACTGAGGGAATTAATGTTTAAAAACTTGCTGCAGTCAACACAAACGACATCCACGCCTTTCCTCTCATCCAGAAATCCAGCCTTATTATCAAACCAGGTTGGCCAGGAATGGTTTACGGACACTAAATCACAAGCTGCCTTCAGCAACAGTTTCACATTTTTCCTTCTTCAGCCTTTAACTACTGCCATAAAATGTCTTGTTGTCTTTGACATCCTCTACAAGTCTTGATTCCACTAGAGCTTTTTCTTTCCCAATACAACCTTACTTGCCTTGGACTGTCATTATGCTTGGAGGAGGATATGGATAGACTTCTGGAATGGTACAGAGATGAATGTTGCCAGGAAAATTATCATTGTGAAACTTCTCAGAAATAAATTTAGGAAAAAAAGTCAATTAAAGAAAGAGAGGCCCACTTATTCCTTGCTACGGTATTTGACACGCTTAATGGAATAATCATGAAAAGCAGATAATACCAAAGCTAAGATTGGAGTAATACTTATTTAGAATGCAAAATAATTAGGTGTTTGAATCACGTTTGTTGACAAACAAATCTGTAATCCAAGTTCTCTTTTTCAAAGGTCTCACGGTAGCTGATTTCCTGGTTAGCAGAATTCCTCACTAGCAAGCCTTTTTCCTTAACTGGCAGGATTCAGTGCAGCATCACTGGGTTTCCTGTGCCTTCCACCCTAGTCCCTGGGCTCCCACGCAAGGCCTCCCTCCGCACTATCGCTGGTGTCTACGCAGATGAGCAGACAACGGGTAACAGCCTGAGGATCAAAAAACCCTTGTGATTCCTGCAGCATCCTAGATCTGAGCCCCTTGAAACCAAATGACCTTAGCCAGAAAGTCTCCTCTGCAGATGAGTGCCTCCGTGCCCTGCAGAAGGGAGTGCTTCTTCTGCTGGTATTGTTTACAATCTGTTGGTTAGGCCAAGATGGCTCCTCAATGAACCTCATTCCCCCTCATCTGCTCTAAGGCCCCAAATCTAATCTGTAAGTGTGTATCCAAAGACAGGCCAAGAAACTTCGTTCTCCTGTCAGCTGCCCAAAATAGTTAAGTTACAGAAGATGAAAATCAGTAAAATAACAGCAGACAGCTCCTTCAGCCAGCCTGTTGGACCGTATCAAAGGAGCACTCAGAAAATGATGTCACCAGCCTGATGTAACTAAGCCAGCTCCTTACAGAACACTTTGAGGGGCACCAGTCTTGCTTCAGACTTGCTCTAGACCTCTTGCCACTAAGATTCTGGATATGCTGATTATCCGAGTAGAGAGAGATCATCCAGATTAGGCAAGCTCAGAGTATCTTACAAAACCCACAGAAAACGATGCAATAATTAGAACCAGTATAGCAGAACTGGGATGGAATTTGACAGTAAAAAGCTGGAGGCCTTTCATGAAGAGCCAACAGGAATTCACATGATAAGCTGGAAACTTCAAACCAATGAAACACAAGACAGAAATGGACAGATCATTCCAAGTGCTGTATAAATGCAGCTGCTAAATTCACCAATAATTTTTTATATACAGGAATGGATATCTTTCTCTTACATCCAAGTTCAAACACAGTTTTTAAGACTGAACGCCATACTTTTTCTTACAATGCCATGTATAGTTTTTCTTACCTGTATTCAGAGAGAAACTTATGCTGGAAGGGCTGCAAGAATTATTATAGGAATTGAGAGAATATCTTATGCAAAGAGACTGTAAGACTTTTCCTTGTTTGGCCTAACAATATGAAAGCTGAAAGAGGATTTGGTTGTATTCTCTAGATATATCAGGGAGGGAAAAGTGCAATTTAAAGTGGAAGTTCCGTTAGTACAATCAGAGACGAATATAAATGTAATCATAACCAGGTTTATTGCTTGAACAGCCCCAAAGTGGGCAATGAAGACAAGAAAAGAGGGCAGGTATGATATAAGAACACAACTTTATTATAAAAATTGTGTCTACGTGTATGTAAGCTTTACTGATGTAAAACTCTTTGTAGATAAATACATGTAACTACACACACAAAACTGTACAAATTACTACCCACAGGTACAAATCTAAATATAAGTTATGGAAAACTACTTTCCAAGCTTGAATTTAGAACAAACAGCCTTATGAACAGAGTAAGTAAGCAGATTTTTGCTGCATTCACAAAGCCATATATCATAATGAGATGCTTAGTGGACAAACAAGAACTGGAAGGAAGAAAGGATAATACTAGCATCTTGTTCTTCAGTTTAAACTCCCTAGAACTTGGAAACACACAAGATTCATAAATTCTGTAAAATACCTTCACCCCTCTCATTTCCTAATGTGGTTATCACTTCTTGACCAAACTGTGGCCTCAGGTTGGTATCTCTATTTCTCCTCAACTTCAGCAGAACCCATTTTCCACTACAAAAGGAAAGAGGACTACAGTTTTAAAACTTCTAAGCTCTCATTTAGATAACATTGCATCTCAATTCACACATAGCTTCCAGACAGAAGACCATTAGCTTACAACCTTAATGTTGCTACACCATTGTCTAAAGGCACAATTTAAACTCTGATGGAGTTAAATTTAAAACAAGCTTACCTGTTCACAGACATCACGGCACATTAAATTGTCCTTTGCATGGTAACAACAAGACAAGCCTATGAAAAAGCAAGGAGAGGGAAAATGATATTTAAAAGATTTGAAACACTTAACCATCACTTCTGAACACAAGTACACACTTGATGTTCTATCAGGACAATTTTCTGGCCCACAGATGACTGGGGGAAATTTTCCTTCCCAAAAGGCAAAAAATGAACACGAGAAATTTTTGTTCTGAAAATGATGCAGATCTTTACAAGACGTCTCACAGTTACCCTGAACACTTACTGCCACCAAAACGAGATCCCACTCCCTTTCTGCCTCTAGTTGAAATTCTGCTACTTAACTTGCAGTAGCTTGGCACGTGGCAAATTCCTTCATGAGACAATGCAATTTATTAACTCACGGGAAACTTACAAAAAACCCACCAAAAATCTCTGTAGTGACTGTATACCTTTGTAAACTGAATTATCTCACAGAATCGGAAAAGTGCAAGAACCATTTAGGAACAAGTGGTGAGGGAAATAAGAGAAGTAACCTCTTCTCACATAGCTGCTCACTGAACTCTGGGTTCTAAAAACCTTGGAACAAAACCGTAAATTGTTTCACTACTGATGGATAATTAAGAGTGGATTTGCCTGACTGGATGGAAGTCATAGAGCAAACACAGATATGAACACATCAAGAGGGAATAAAAAGAGAACTGAAGCACTGAGAAGTCATGAAACACCAAAGTTTAAAGCAGCACTTTAAGCATTATACTGTGTCATGCTTTTTACTCCCTACCATTCAAATATTTTGTTCAATCATGGTTAAGTTCGGCCAATATAAAATTAATTGAACAGCGCCTTGATATTAATTTTCATCCTCACTTTCCTGTGTTTGGACCAGTGTTTTAGAAAACAGACAGAGGCGTCCTTCAAAACTTACTTCCACACACAGGATCGTTTAACGATTACAGATTTCTGCTGAGCTGCATCTGAACTATGTATGACACTGGTATAACAAAAAACAAGTTTACTTTACCACACCTTACTAAATAGATTTTTGACTGAACCATCAAGAAGGAACTTGGGCATGAATTCCTTGCAATATTAGTAGGTTTATCAATGGAAAGCTGGGCCAGAGTATGTCATATTTCATTCCATTAGCTTTTTACTGCCTTCCTCCTAAAACCAAGCCTCACTAGAAACTGAAACTACAGAACAACAATGAAATGCCCATAAATGCCTTAGTGACTGCAGTCTTCTCCTTTAAAGTATTACATGTTTTGTATTTTTCATTCCAACAATGTGATCTATTTATTAAAAGGTGCTTTCCAATATCTGTCCTTGTGCTGCCTTCTTTTTCCACCACTCTTTTTTGGTCCTGTCAAGAAGTTACAGATACATATATTTCCAGAACCGTTTGGGTTGGAAAAGACCTTAGAGATCATCTAGTTCCAAGCCCCCTGCCATGGGCAGGGGCACCTTCCACTAGACCAGACAGCTTAGAGCCCCATCCAGCCTGGCTTGAACACACCCAGGAATGAAGCATCCATCCTCTGGGAAAGCTGGATATGACTGGCATTCTGGGCTGCGAGCGCACATTGCCAAGGCATCTGCTATCCCAACTTTAATTCGGGGAGCTATTTTACTACTATCCTTCTCTTTATTAAACGTCTTGCCTTGACCTTTTAAAATACTCAAAGCATTGTTCGATAGCACTCCTCTACTGAAAACAAGGAATACGAGCCCTGGAACACACTGACAGTTCTGACACTGCATATGGCAACACAGGGGTCAGGTTTTACGCATTTGGACTATTTCAAGCCACAATCCTAGGAATTCACCCGCAGGCAGCGTGACAGCCGAAGGCACACATCCCGGCCACGAGCCACGGAATCCGCTGGGGTAGACGGGGAGGTCAATGCCCGGGCGGGATGCCGGAGATCCGGCCGCTAGAGAAGCGCCTCTTCCCGGCTCCGGTCCTCGCCGCAGGGATTCCGGCGGGCGCTCTGGCTCCCCGAGGAGCCGGCGGGGGCACCAGCCCGGACCGGCACCGGGATGGCGCCGGTGCCGCTTCCCGGGCGCGGGGCAGGTGCGGAGGGTGCAGCGGCGCCGGGGCGGCGTCCCCCCTCTCCCCGGGCTCCCGCATCCCGCCCCGACTGCGGCCAGACAGGAGAGTCCCGCGGCGCCGCATCCCCGCGGGTGACGCCGCCCCTGCGCCATGTTGTAGAGAGGGACCCGCGGAGCCGCCTCCCCCCACTCCCTCCCCCGCGGTCGCTACTCACCGGCCGCCGCGGGGCACAACAGCGGGGCCGCCGCC
>VYZQ01024491.1:32510-50045 GCA_013400655.1 Mystacornis crossleyi
CAATACACAACTAAAACTATAAGCCTCTAGAGGACCCTGCAAGGCTCATTTTGATAGATTTCTTTTTTTTTGTTTGGGTAATCAATCTTTGTCACCTTTTTGAGGCAAAAACAAGAAACTGGTATTTTCTGACCCAATTCAATATGTCTGATGTAAACCATGCCTTTTTGCCTGTAGTGTACTATGCCCTGATTTGGGGGGAAAGAATCACAGAAAAATTCCCAAATTATTCACCTGTTAACAAATGATAAATTTCTTGTTTCTATGCTTTTCTAGAGGTACGCATATACATTGTAAGCAGAACTGAATAAAAGCCTTTTTACAAGGCTTTGCAAAGGAAGTTTTCTGGAATCTTAAGATAATTATGTTTTCTGTTTAGGACAACTTTTTTCTCTGATTATAATGATTCTTCATTGGGCTGAGAGATACTTTTCTTTAGATTGATACCAAAATATTAAAGAATCAACAGAATATAGTTATATGCAATAGAAAATATAAAATTTTTTGTTTTCCAAAAGCTGAAGCTTATTCATCTAAGGCTTATGCTATGATGGGTTTTTTGTTTTTGTTTTTGGTGTTTGTTTTGTTTTTGTTTTTGTTTTTTGGGGTTTTTTTTTTTGTTTGTTTGTTTTGTTTTGTTTTGTTTTTTGCAAGTGCCTCACTGGACAATAGTAGTACTATTGAATTCTTGAATTCACCTCTGGTTCTCTCACATTGCCATGGGCCACAATATTTTGGGAATAGTATCACTGAATCAGTTTCAGAAGCAATTACAGAATGATGCAAAAATTAATTACAGAATAAAAGCTATATAAGATGTGCATGTGTGAGAATAAAATGTAAACATTGCATTTTTATAGAGACAATATGAGATCTGCTTTCTATGTCCTGACTTGTTTTTGCAGTGGTTTTCAAAAGAATCTCTTGCTCTTCTGTTTCAGTGTTCTAGGGGATGAAGTAATAGGAATCTGGTCCAGGCACGCTGAAAAAGCTGATGTGAACTGTGCTTGTGTCTCTCACTCGGGAATCAATCTCGTAACAGGCGATGATTTTGGCATGGTCAAACTGTTTGACTTTCCGTGTCCTGAAAAATTTGTAAGAACTTGTTTTTGCATGCATACAGCAGCAAGTTGATATTAGGATCTTGTCTTGTTTCTCTACAAGACATATGACGGAAATATTTTCTTCTCTAAATTTGTAGCTTTTTAATACCTCTGTGTAACTTTAGCTCTATAGTCTCATAATAAACTCCACCTCAGAGTTTCCCTACCATTTTGTGCAAGAGCTCTTGCTATAACTCTTGTAGGTGTTGATATTGTCTGCCAGTCTGCTGTAGCATAGTGCTTGCCTACTGAAAATCTCAAAGCCTTTAGTAATTTCTGCATCTCTGATCCATTTGACAAATGAGGAAGATAGCCGGTGATTTTAGTCACATCTGTGTATCTTCACGGATGAAGAGTTTACAGATTTTTCCCTCACACTGTTAAATTGTTTCACTGTTTTTTATAATTTAAATTTATAATGGTTTTTTAACATTTGTTTTTACTGTTAATTTTTGTGAGACTTCACAGGGTAAAATGCTCACACATGAATTTTTTTTTTTTCAGTGTGAGGAATTTTAAACAAAACTTAGTTAATCATGTGACAAGATGTATTTCATATTATTGTGGTAGCTTGAGCATTGTTCCCAATTTGCAAGCGCTCTCTTATTGGCTGACCATTTAATCTGCATTGCAGCTAAATAGTAATTCTCCTTCAGGAGATCTTTCACATTTGATAACCTATATAACTTTTGAACATTATAAATATGCGATGCAATAAAAAGGTAAATAAAAACATGCATGCTGTGTTTGATTTAGGAGGGTACAGAATATTTAGACTCTCTCATTCTGTTGTTGTTTGGGTGTTTTTCAGGCAAAACACAAACGATTTTTAGGTCACTCTGCCCACTTAACTAATATTCGATTCACAAGTGGAGACAGATACGTGGTCAGTGCCGGAGGGGACGACTGCAGGTAGGTGTCCTTGCCGTTTCTGCCAAACTCTAAACACCACTGGACATGGACAGCCCATAACAACATAAAGCTCAAGTTCAGCCTTTTATCTGGGTGCTTGCTTTCCTGTTTGTAGAGAAAAAGATATTCATGACAAAATAAATACCCCAAATGGTAATGTGAACAGCTGAGATTTAATAAGTTAAAACGTTCACATGAATATTCAGAACATCATACTTTTAATGGAAATTTCTTTTGGCTGTGTTAGCTATTTCTTTTAACAACACTGAAGTCTTCTATATCTCATACTTAATATCTTTTTGAAAACACAGCTTATTTGTTTGGAAGTGTGTGCATATGCCTCATTGAGAGAGACATGGAGACTTGCAAAGAGGACACTGCATGACGTACCAGGCATGAAATACCCAGGATTGCAATGTGACATTCTACTGTGCCCTGCATGCGTAAGAAATGACCCAAGACACAGAGCAGTCTGTCTCTGACAGACAGGACCTGGAGTCTGCCAGGATGGAGGATGGACTGTCACAAACACACTGAGGCTAGGTTTGCTTCAGTGTCAGATAATCTGGGTTTGTATTCCACTTACTGCCAGATGTTGAAAACAAAATATGTGGATGAAAGGAAAAAGTGAATTGTTAATCAATGTACAGTTTCACAGCAAGTTCTTGGGGTTTTGATCAAGAGATGCTATTTCTGACCTAGTGCTGTACATTGATCTATTTTCAGCATGAATGTTTTTCCTTTAAGTTTTGAGGTCTAAATAGCATAGATAAAAAGAGTATTCCATATTTTATTACTGAGAGAGACCATATATTAACTCCTAAATATATAGTATTTTAATAAATGTTGAATTATTGTAATGGAAATTATATTTCTATGGCTGGTCAAAAGGAAACATCATATCTGGTGAAGCAGAAGATAATAGAGTTGATTCCTTATGACTGAAATATTTCTGTATTTATAGGCCTGGGTCACAGTCATGTCTGGTGAAAGCCGTTGGATATGCATGATCTTCATGGCTAATTTAGTGTTTTTGTTGCACTTAAACATTAAATTAGTTCTATGAGCAAAAATAGATTTGCTCACTTTGCGAGTGCCTTGCCCACTACCTAAAAGTCTAACTCCAATTTTTGCCTTGTGAATAAAAGTATTCTCAGTAGAAGAGAGATTATTGCTGTGTTACTTGACTGGGCTGTGAGCCTCTCTGCTGGAAATGAGGACCAGGGTGAGGATTTTGTAGTCTTCTTGTCGATAAAGCTTTGGATGTCACCAGTGGCAAAAATACAATTTCAGAGCAATATGAATTGATTTTATTTTCTCAGCATTATAGGGGAGATTCAGAGAGAACTTTGCAAGCGTTATATTTTATACATTTGAACTTTTTAACAGAGTTAGGACTAGCTGGGAGATGTCTCTATTCAGATTTCTCTTCTGATTGTAAAAAATGTCCAATCATCTACTTCCTTGAATGGACCTGCTGTCAGCTCGAGTATTTATTCTATCCTGCAACATAACTGAGATTCTAAGTTGGAAAAACATTTCAGTGATGATAAAAACCTGAACAAAGCTGTGTTTTGGGTACAAGTGAGGAAGATTTCATCAGCTGTTTGTCTAAATCGTGTCATAGAGAAGCATTACAGACAGTTAATTTTCATGCAACATAGCAGGGATCAAAAGTCACTAATTATCAGCACTGCTCTCATTGTGGCATTCTGCTATGAGCAGAAAGCTCTTTCTGTGTAAGCCAGCGTTGCTTTGACTGTGGCACTTGTTTAGATCAGTCAATAGGCTTTAGTATTATTCATCTCTTGCATTTTCTTATGCCACATGAAAAAGAAATAAATCTCATCTCTTGTGTGCATGTTGGTTACAGTGGGAATGGGAGGGCTTGCAGGTAGAAGAGAAGGAGGAGAAAAGTTACAGAGCCAAACTTCTGCGCTCTCCTTTCCATGTGCTATACAAAACTAGTTACCCAACTGTCTTAGGTAATATGTTTTATATACCAAGCTATAACAAATACTTATTTTGAAGAAGTTGATGAACTAAACTGTTATCAGGTTTCTCAGCATGATGGTTCTTGGCAAAGTCTTGCCAGTCATGCAGCTGCTATTCTACAGGAGTAAAAACTCTGAGGATTTGGGCATGAGTGTACAGGGAGATCTTGCCAGTAATGTTCTTGAGGTCAGGGGAGTTGCATTGTGAGAGTTGTGAATAGACCTGATGTAGCTCATAACCTTGTTTCCTGCCTGTCTGTTGCACATGAAAATTAGTCTGGTGTTATATCTTCTCTTTACCAGAGAAATGGTTTGTAGTGTGCTCTTTGATGGCTCTGATTCTATCCCTTCTTAAACACATCTGTGCAGGACTTTTGGACTTGAACTAAGATTTGTCCTGCCTCTATTTTAAAATTGCTGTTTATTGGATCAAGATGGATGACTGTTAAGAGCTCCTTCATAGTCTGTCCTACTCAGACTGCCAGATCAAAGTCCATATTTTTCTGTCTCTTGAGTTTTCCCCTCAAAATCCTAGGCTCAGTGAAGCCTGTAGGCCTTCACCCAGTGAAGGAGGTATAGGGATCAAGAGGGTTTGTTCCTGGAATCCCTGTCACTGATCCTCTTCCCTTCTCTTTCCTCCCTCTACCCCCTTCATTAATGCTGTGCCTCTCCACTGATAATTTGTCCGTTGGTGCTTTTCCCCTGAGGAATCCCAAAGGCCACACCAGAGCTGAAGGATGAGCAAAAAGGGGCAGGTGAATTGCAGAAGGGCTGCCCTGGGAGGGGCAAGAGCTGCAGTGGGGGAGGCTGAGCCTCCAGTTCTCCCTGCTTCTTCAGTCTCTTCCAAACCTCACCACTACTGTAAAGGGCTGGGATAGGAGCTGGAAGCTGAGGAGCTCTTTAAAAACTGAACTGCCAGTATTGTTCCTCCTCTTGCAGCCTAAATTGGCAGCTAGTGCTTTCCCTGGTGAAACTGCTCCATGGTTTGCCAGGTGAAATGGTGGCAGCCAGCTGGGAATGATCACTAATGTTGAGGAGAAGAGTGAGCAGAGCATCAGTTGCAGTTGGGAGCATAATGTAGCTGTGATTCTCTGCTGAAGTGAAGAGCTGGCTGTCAGCATCGTCCAGGTTGGCAGCTTTGTGGTCTTTTTGCTCTTTTTGTCTGTGATGGTGCTTGCTACCGTGCCTCATTTGCTGTTTACATTAAATGCTACTGTAGTAACTTGCTAATTGTTGCCACCTGCGCTTGAACCACGTGTACATGGGAACAGGCTGCCTGTTGGGATAGGCAGTGGGAGCTTGAGGCTGCATGCTCCACAGAGAAGTCAGAGGATGACAGAACCCCGTAGGATAGGTCAGGGAAGAAGCTGGAATGTGGAGAGACTGGTGAAAGCCTTTCATCTGGAAGCATCAGAGAGAACTGAGAGCAGGAGGGCTCTGCCTGAAGCTGGAGAAAGCCTTTTCTGGGGTTATACAGCACCAGGGAAGAGGAGGGAAAAGTTCTTTGTGTAATTTAATCACCAGTGGATGATTTTGTACTATAGCTTGTGTTTTTGGTTAGCAGCAAACATACATCTTTGGGATCTTTAGTCAGCAATATTTTTGGTAATAAAAGAAATTAACTAGAGAACTGAGTCAATTAAAATAAAATTACATTTCACTTAAAAAAATAAATATGCCCTTGAAAGCTATTAAGCATGCTTAGAAAAAAAAGAGAATAAAGAAAATCCAGCTCATAGGAGCAAGGAAATACTAAAAATAAACACATTTAGAACTGAAAGTTGCCATAGTGCAGGAACTGAGGAACACAGTTGGGAATTAGTTCAGAGAGAGCAAATTAGCCAAATATGTTGAATCATTTAGACTTGAAATTTTTATTTGGTTTTGGTTTTTGGGGTTTTGTTTGTTTTTTTTTTTTTTTTTTATTCTCAAGAAGGCAGTCAGCATATATAACTTTCTGATTTTGCTAGGGAAAGCAAGAAATGCTGTGAAACTAAAGGATAGGATTTCAGAAAAGTAGGGCTATTTTATCACTTGGTGACAGCTGAGGAAAAGCACACATTCAGAGCAGCTTCTGACTTTGCTCTGTATCAGGGTTTCAGTGCTTAGCAAGATTCATTTCAGCATAACTGAACTTTCTACCAGTCAGGTTAATGCTGGCCTGGACCTGTGCCATCAGAAAGCAGGTACACTGCAGGTGAGACATCTCCTCGCTCTAAAACACAACTAAAATAAAGGACGTCAGTACCAAGAGCAGGACTTTGATAGCATTCAGGAGTGGCTTAGTTTAAAATCATGATCCTCTCCTCCAAGCTGCTGCCTAAACCACCTCAGCCCCACTGTTTGAGCCGCCAGTTTGCCAAGAGCCCCCTGAGCTGGCCCCGAGCACCTCCCCCGCCTCGGGATGCTGCCCAGAGCCCGGGCTGGATGTGCTGGGTAAGGTGTAAGAGTATGAAGCAAAGGATCTTGGCTTCAAATACAGCGTTTCATTAGGCAAGGTGACATGTTCCCTATTTCATTATCAGTGTCAGAGATGTGACCAGCCTTAATCCTGATGGTGTTTGGGTTTTTTAAAATTGTGTTAACCTAAGCTATAGACAGTAGTTTTGGACCAAGTGGAGCATCCTGTAGACTCTACAGAAAGGGAAGTAAGACTGCAAGTCACAAAATGAATTGCCACATCAGTGATTTAAACACCCCCAGTTGCATTGCATTTGTGCGCTTTTTTGTTCTTACTGGGGTTTTTTTCATGCTTCCTTGCAGTCTGCTCTGTTTTTTTTAAATTTTTAGCAGGATTTGATTTCTGCTCATGTGGATAGATCCATGTGCTTGCCAAAGCCTGCTGTCATTCTTCACACCACTCACTGTTGGGTGGTTACACCAAATTCATTTATTTTGTTGGCCCTGGCTTCTGCTCTTCACTTAACATTGACTTCAGACTTGAACTCTGCATATCTCATTTTAGGAATAAAAATAGAATAGTTTTACGTGTCTAATATGCATAATAGCCACAATAGGTTTCCTTGCCAAAATCATATGCATCTAAGAAGTACTAGGTGGTTTTCTCAGTGTATTTGATGCTAGAACAGGTAAACTCTCACTATCCTTTTCTCAGTTTACTAATGGCAAACCAGTCATAAACCTTGATCTGATTTTTTGCTAACTGTGAGATCAGCAATCCAACCCATTCACTACTTCTTTGGAAAGGAAGGGGGGAAAAAAGCATGGAACGTGTTCTCTTCCCCATCCCTCTGTTTAAAACGAAACAACAAAAGGTGTAAGGTCTTGGCATGATGACAATAGGCAATTCTTATAATTTCCATAATTCTTATAATTCCTGTTCTTTTTGGAATTGTGGAACATAGGGTGGAGGAAACAGTAACAGGAAACCAGCTAACAAACATGAAGAAAAGGCAGAAGAAAGGAAAGCAGAGAAAGGAACACTAAAACATAGGCAAAGGCAAGATGGAAGGACTGACATGGCTGGTGCTGAGTGGCAAACATCTTGTTTCAAGTGGGAAGTATTCAGTGGCTGCTTGGGAAGTGTAAGGACTTTCTTACGCTTCCTTGGGAGAGAAGCAGAGGGCTCGAGGGAAGGCTGCAGGCAACTCTGGTTGCTCTGTTTTGGGGAAGATGCAGCCACTCCCACTCGCTGCTGTCTCCACTCTTGTACCTATGGGACACCTGTTTGGAGCTGAGGTTACCCACAGCTGCAGTGCGGGCACGTTGGAACAAAGACAGTGCTAGAAAGACAGAACTGCTCTGTAGTACTGAGAGCTCAGGCAGAAGAGTTTAAGGATGTATTTCAAAATGCTACTCATCTTTCCATCTAAACCAAACATGGATTGTTTTAATAGGCCTCTTCTGAAAATGTTCTTTAAACAAAAAATATCAAACCAAAGAAATACTATACTTCAGAAAACTCTTCATAACAAGCTGTAGCAATTACTGCCTCTCGTTTCTTTCCTATTCAGCAGTTCTTGGTTCTGTTCCCAGGCATTCACAACACTTAAGATGACAGACATGAAAGCTGTGGGCTCTATCATGTTTAACTTGAGGTGTGACAGCGAGAGGAATCTGCAGAGGGCAGTTCAGATCGTACTTGAGCCGAGTTTTCCCTTCAGTGGTTCCATGCCATGGGCCTTCAAATATATAGGAACTCAGGTGAATATAATGTAGACCCTACAAGTACATCTGCGTAGAAATAAATCAGTATAAAGTTCTTGATTTTATCCCATAGTAAAACATTTCAAGACAAAGAAATAATTAAGGTAAACTTTATGTAAAAAACAATCCAAAGTTATTAGAGGTGCTGGTTAGACAACTGGACTTTTACTTGTAGCAATTCTTTGTAAGAAACACACAATTTTTGCACAAATAGCTGGACTGATCCTTCTCCACCTGCTAGAGGGCAGTTGAGTTTGGGACTTGAGAGGCAGGATGTTCCTATTGCTCAGTGTGTTTGGATTTCTCTTCCGTAAGCCTAAATAGGTGTTTCCTTAGTTTCTGTTGCTCTTTGTGGGATAACTTCAAGACCCTACAAAGTGATTTTGCCCTTAGCAGCATATAGCTTGCTTAGTTTGGGCACAGATGACATGTGAGAGCTTATTGAAAAACAGGAAGAAACCCCATACCAAAACCAACAAACCTCAAATGTTTTTTGTTTTTTAATGGTATCCCCCAAACTATTGTCATGTTTTGTTCCAGTGATGTGAAGATATGTGTGATTTGCACTCTTTGTAAAGGAATGCAGGTTGTATCCACTTAACTACTAAGTGGCCCCCACATAATGGGTGTTTTAGACCAGATAATTAAGGCCAGTCGTGCTTTACCAATTTTGTAAGATGAGTACTTAGGAGGGGACAAATGCCACTGTCCCATCGCGTGTGATGCTGCAGAGCTCATAAAGCTGCTGCTGTCTTCAGGTGTTTCAGTGGGACTGAGGCTGGAGCTGAGGCTGTGAGGACAAAAATGTAAATTATTGCAACAAGCGTTGCATTGATGGGTTCTGAAAAAGGGCTGTAGTAGAGGGGTATTTTAGTTTCAGTCCTCTGCAGGATTGTAAGCCTTTAGGGAAAACAAAAAAGATATGTTCATGTAATATCCTCCATTATTCCTTCCTTGGCTTTGGCTATTACTGCTCTTCCTGCTTCCTACAGAAGCAGTTATCCCAGCTCCCCGCTCCCAGCTGCCAAGTAAGTTTATTTTTCCAATGAAAGGGTGAGAGGTCGGCCAACTTTAACCACAGCCTTGCTGTTACTCCGGGCATTTGTAATGCAAAGCCAATCCCAAGCATTCTGTTGCTGAAAATTCATTTTCTGTTAACTTAGTTGCAAATTCTTGCCATGGGGGAGGAGCCGGGGGATCTTCCCATGCAATGGAGCTGGAAGTGGTACTGCCATAACACCACGCTTTTTTCCACCACCAGTTGCAGCCAGGACATGTGCTACATTGTATTCTTTTGGAATCCAGTAGACATCCTTTCTGAAGAAATTCCAGGCATGAACACACACATTGCATGAAATAAAAATGATTTCCTGTACTTTTGTGAAATGTTGGTGTTGTTGGGTAGTACTTCACGCACTTCTGGTCTGTTTTCCTTTTCTTGCTACTATGTACCCTGGTGTTGTGGTTTCAGGTGAAAAATAGCTTGATTTTTTTAAAGCAGTATCTGGTAATTAGCTTCATTTCTGGTTTTTAGTTCTGTTATGGGTATACAGCATAAAGTAATGGAAAAGCTGCATTACTGATTTGTGAAGTAAGTTAAGGCAGTTTTAATGTAAAATTCCATCTCAGAATACACTCAAGCCCAAAATGATAACTTCAAAATGTAACAAACTAAGTAAATGCGTTAGAACCATTCTCTTTTAAAAAACTTTTAGCTTTGTGGCTTGGTCTGTTCACTATTTTTAGCAGAGGAAAAGCAGCAGCTCCTTTCCTCATGCTGAGCACTGTGCAGTTGGTGATAGCCCAGCACAGCAGTGGAAATGCAGCAATGGAGATGGTCCTGCTCTTCTGCTACAAATTATTGTCTCCTCATCTCACATGGAAAACAGCTTCATGGTGGCAGCTATTTCTGCAAGGGACAGTTAATGAAGGCATTGGGAAATTCTGTAGAAAAATAATGTTCTTTGCAGTCTTTCATCTAGAACCCCATTCCAGCAGTGCTCTGTGCAACACCAGAGCACCTCCTCTCCTCTCCTCTCCTCTCCTCTCCTCTCCTCCCCACGCCCCCGTCAGGTCACCTAATTAAAGTATTTTACTGTAGTTCTTTAAGCTTAAAATCCAGTTGTCTGCTCAGATTTGTTGTTTCATTATGGAGTGTGTCAGATAATCCCTCTTGCTTTAACAAGAAAAAAAAAGAGAAAAAAAGAAAAAAAAGGTATTTTAAACTAGTCCAAAGGTATGGTCATGTATTACTGTAATAAGGATCATGGGTTTAAGTGTACTCCATTTTGGTTTCTACCATGAACATCTAATTCCTGTAACAATGTTGTATGTTTATTTAAAGTATATATATATAAATTAAATGTCAGATTTTTGCATTAATTAAGATTTTTTTAAATTTGAATATGAACTTTGAGTACTTTATTTAAGAAAAATATTAAAAAATACTTTTCCTGGAGTGTTAAGTTTCAGAATTCAAGACTATATTTGTCAAATTTAAGTTTAAAATATGTAGCTATCATTGTTTTCTGATATTGAATGTAAATATTTGTAAAAATAAATTCTTTTGTATATTTTTGTGAAAATGTAGTTCCCCAAAATATAAAAAATATTTAATAAAAAAGTGCATTTATGTTATGGTTCAACACTTTTCATCATTTTAATATCACTTAAACATATTTATGGGCATATGTGTGGATTATTTTTGTGCCATGTAAGTCACAGGAACCTTCTTGAAGGAGAAAACCACAGTGGGGCCAGTAGGAAAAAAGAATTCCTTAGAAGAAAGTTCAGAGGTACTTTCTTTCGTCTTGGTATAAAATGAGACATCTGAGAGTATTTATTTTCAAGTGAAGCAGCAGTTCATGGCCTTTTAAAGTGGAGAACAGTATCAGTAATTTTTTAATTGTTCTGTCTGGCTTCTGGTTTGTTTCCCTTTTTTCCCCATTTTAGAGAGAAGAAGGATTGTGATGACCACTGCACTGGAAAAACACCCCACAGACAAAGCGTTTGTTTTGTGCCTGTGCTGGGGTGGAGAGTTCAGTCCTGGCGTGCTGGCACAGCAGTGCAGTCGTGGGCACTGTACCCAACACTTGCTGGACAAAAAGTCCTTCCAGTATGAGCCCAACACAGGCTTTCTAAGCGCTTCTGCTGCCACACTTTCTTCTTCAACACACTACATCTTAAACAAGGAACATTACCCAAACAGGACACAAAATGTGCTTTGAAGGTTTTTAATGGAACTTAAAGTAAAACTTTTCTTACACAGATGTTTTTTTCTTACAGTGTAAAAAAAATGTAAAATTGTCCAAACTTACAAACTTGGAAAATTAGAGACATTTCAAGTATGCAATCAACCTCGTTTTATGAAAACAATGTATATTCAAAGTCCAAAATGCATGAGTCCTTCCTCGCATCCTGTGCCCTGGTGGTTAATCTTCCTGTCCTCTACTGTCCAGAGGAGGCAAAGCTCAGTCCCAGGTTGTATCATATTCATTCACTGAGGAGGAAGAAAAAAACAATTCCATAAACAACAATTCTACTCCTCTTTAAAGATGATTTGAGAACTGCTCTGTGCCCTATCCTGTAATGGTTAAAATGTTTGCAGATGGGATTAGCTGGAGTGAAAAGATCATTAAATCCCATGAGTGTTAGGACAGGCCCCCATAGCTGCAGCTTTGGGAAGTTCGCTACTGGTTTATGAAATCATGGGTAGATGACAGGAAGGAGCTGCTCTGCCAGAAACAAAGAAGCAGCTGAACCTAGTGTGGAAAAGACAGCTTGGACACAAGATGAAACAGTGGTGAAAGGATTTTCAGCTTTATTCAAATACAACTCAGAAAACATAACCTGTCCAGGTCAGGATTCCAGTGATTCTGCCCTATCCCAGCTGCAGGGCATTTGTTTATCAGGGCTGCGTCACGTTAGTTAATGTTTATACAAGTACAACCAAACAGCACAGAGTTGTATTTAAAAGAAAGCTGCCCATAAGGGCTATCTTTCTTCGTACAGTCTTTGTTGTTCCTCACACACGCATCACGTATGTGAGTAAAACTACATTAGTAATGTCACAACATACTTTTTATTGTTCTTGGTTAGGTTTAGACAGTTTCTCACCTGGTTTGAGTTCGAGTCCATTTCAAGGCATGGCGTGGAGGTACAGCAACAGTGGGATGGTAGAAAGTGCAGTCTGGTCTTGTACACTGTGTATTAAACCTACAATGCTAAAACCGAAAGTATTTCAGAAGAGGCTGCTCCGTGCTGGCTGCGTGATCTGAACACACTGAGCTGCACTGCGACCTCACGGTGCTCCATGACACACCTGGCCCGCAACTGAACCAACACCCTGCTCCACCAGTGCAACCAGCTCAACCCAGTGACAAAAAATCCTTTTTAAAAAGTACCAACTATGAATTTCACGCTCCAAAACTGCCACGGCACTGACAGCTGGAAATTCCTTTGCTTTCCAGGGTTTACAGAGCTCAGTTCGAATTGAGCTTTGTGTACAAGTTGGGAGCATGACCCAGCATTATCTGAGCAGGGAGAAAAGCCAGAGTATCTGGCTAATAATATCTGAGCATGGGTATTTTGGCATTGTTAGGGCTTGAGAAAGCACTAAACTTCCTGGCGTAAGATTCAGGGACACAACTCTGTTGAAGTACCCAAGTAATAGACTCCTGTATTATACAGATTACATTAATACACTTTAGGGTAACTGGGCAATCTTTAAAGTTTCTGTATATTGCAGCGTATCTGAAGGAAGAGTCAAGAGTCTTGAGACGTATTCCTTCCAAACGGGCTCCTCCCTCTGCCCCAGCATCCTGGCTGGGCATATTTTGAAAAGAGATTTGGCCTGTTTGAAGCTCCCCAGCACCATATGGTAGAAAGATTACTTAAAAGTATAATTTTCCAAATTCATTAGGTCACTACTTTTGCATATTTTGCTTCAAAATTAAAGTTAAAATGTGAAAAGTAGAAGCAGAAAGTGTTAAATCCTAGTAACATTTCCTGTCCCAAAGTAGCGTATTTCAAGTCTCTTTCTAGAAAGGAAGATAGGAGATATATCTTACTTTTGGATGGTAAAATGGACACTCCATTTTCTTACAAGCTGGAAAAAACTTGCACAGCGGACTACTGGAGGATATGGACAGTGTGGGCAGGGGTGCTAACAGTAGAAACAAAAAACAGGAAGTGAGTCTGGATCAGAATAAATTGCCTTTTTAAGACAGCTTCATACAACCTTAAATATATCAATCCTTCTGCAAGAAATTCCATTTTATAATACACCAAAGTTCAGCAACAAATACAGACAGCATATCCCAACGCAGTTAGTGGGTCCTGGAGTAGAACAAGGCTATCAGGTAATCATTTCACTTTCTTCACTATTTCAGGACAGGAAGTATCATGGTCAAGGCAAAACTTCCAACAAATTACATGGAGATTCTGGTTGGCAGAGAATCTCAAATGTTAAATTTAGGCAGCAGCAAGCCTGTTAGGGTTTCAACCGACTGGACTGAAAAGCGCAGGCACCGCACTTTCCAGGAATACAGAGGAGCTGCTGGGAATGATACCAGAGACAAGCACATTGTCCTTGGTTTCTGGCAAGGTAACAGAAATGCACTGAACTATGACCAGGGACTAAATTACTTCCAAAAGATCATGCAGTAAAGGCCCTGCACCTCGGCACGGTTCAAAGGCTCAGCAACACCAACCCATATCAAACACAGCTACTGCCTTCACCAAGTAACCTCACCCCGAAAGTCATCTCATCATTACACCGACTTTACTCCTACACTGCCATTAAAGAAAAAAATGTTCAAAGGCAGAAGCCTCTGTTTTCAGCGAGTCACAAGCCCTTGGTACAAGATGTGTCCAATTTAAGAAACAAATCTGAGTAAAACGGCAGTGCTGGCTAATCCCTTCAGACAAATGGGTAACTTGTCCAAGTCACCACTTTGGCCTTGCACAGATTTCATATGGACTCTTGGACAAGAGCATTGGGGGATTTTTCTGGTAACAGTTTCTGCAGTAACACTGCATTATTATTCTTCGTCTTGCATTAAGAGTTGTAAGAAAATAGGTCAACTCAAGCAAAAAAGTATTTTTTCATCACTGTCAGTTTCTGTTGCCAAAACTACTGTTGTCCCTTCAGCACTTTCATTTAAAGCTTAGAAAACAGGATGAGCTCACCTGGTTTAGGAGATGGATGGGGGTTTCGTCGACTGGCGTGAGTGTAAGGACAGTCTGGCTTAGTGCACTTCGCATCGTATTTACAGTTTGGATGGATGAACAGGCATTTATCAGCAAATTTGCAGTTGGGAAAAACTCTGAAGGAAAAGAAATTGAGTCAAAAGCTCATACTTGGAGCAAAATCCCCAAGCATCCATTGCAGACAAAAGGCAGAATATCACAGAAAGCCAGAGGTGCAGCAGGGCTGGGGCACGTGTTGGTTCCTTCCCAAGCGGGGCATGCGGTTTGGTGCACGAGCTGTGCAGCCACACACCTGCACTCAGCCTCCCTTCCTGCAGCACTCCCTCCATGCAGTGAGCAGCTCAACCAACTCCCTCTCAGGGCAGTTTGGTCCCAAGCTCCTTAGGCTCCTGGCTCCCAAGCCAGGACACGTCACTCTTAGTGTGTGGCACAGAGTGGCAAAGGCACTGTGGAATCAGACCTTCCCAGAGAGGGGTGCAGAGTTCTCTAAGTAACACGTATTTCTCTGAAGAGTTTTATTGTGAATTTAGTTACATCAGATTTTAAAAGATAAGTCAGATGTCCAAGTAACTGAAGTCACCCATCCTGGTAACAGGTACCTCAAAACAGACATTGTTTTTCTAGACTGTTGCTGCTTATGGACGAGAAGTCAAAGGCACAGGGTACATTCAAGAGTTCGGTTTTGCTTTCAAATTTAAAACCCACAATCACTGCATTACTCTGTAATGCTATCCTAAGGTTCAAAAGCACTGTGACAGCTGGCAGAAGAGGGCCTGTTCTCTTAAGACACTAATTCCTGCATCTTTAAGCAACTCAGAAAAACCAGCCTGTATTCTAAAACTTTCTTCTGCAAGGGCACAGCTGCCAATCCCTGTATTCTGACATTTGGAAGAGGGGCGGAAAACAGAAGGAATTACAGAGTGATAATCTAGCTTTGATCCTACCCTGACAGGCTTGTGCTGCCTTGGAATATTTAATGACACAGAGCAGAAGTTTGTAGCACTGGAATAAAAATCAAAACAGCCTATCAAGTGGATGAGCTCTGTACTACTCACTTGCAAGGTAGTGTGGGGTGATGGTACACACATTCATCTCCATTTTTACAGGCAGGCCAGTACTTGCAGCGCTCCAGCACCTTCTCCTGCTTTTGTAGCATATTTAAGTCTTCCATTTCAACTAGGAGGGTAAGAAAGAAGAAAAAAAACCAACCCCAAGCTGGAACCTTTGTGATTCTACATGCAATTTGGTGTAAAAAAAACCTAGCATAATCAAAATTCACTGTACTTCTATTCTCTCTTAATCAAAAAAGTCATGACAGTACAAGTTTATGTACAATCATGCTTTCTGAAGAAAACTTCCAAAACCAGAAAGTGAAAAGTCATAATACTGGACTGACAGCTGCCTTTAGGTGATAAAAGATTGAATTTGCACTGTTTACAAGCAAAATAAATCCATTTTCTTTACAAATCCAAATTGATTCAAAGACTTAAACAGACAAGACAACTGAACCTGAGTTATGACTGTTCTGCTGAGCCATGAGTTAATTATAGCCACGCTTCCTTTCTCCAAGATATTTTTTGCTCTAGAAAATTATTTCAAGAGATGACAGAATCAATTTTTATGCTAATCAGATTTATTATTATGAGGGCATATACTGGAAAAGAACCGCTTTCATGTAATTCCTTCAGACACTTCAGTTACCTGAACCCATTCTCCAATCCAAAAAGTATTTTAAGGAATTCTAAGCTGAAACACTCCATACCCTCACTACTCTTATGGCAACATGGGACTTCGACTTTCTCCTATTTAACATTGCTTTTAAGACCTTATTTTCCAAATTCAGACAACTGTACATATGTTGCTCGTCTTATTTTCCCAAATCTGCCTAAACCTTTGGCTTTTCCAAGTTTTCCAGGACTGCCTAGATTCTCCTCTCTGATCCTACTAATGACACAAATTTCTTGGGCTTCATTCCTTGTCAGCCTCATTTATGCCTTCTCCAAACCAAATAATGCTATCCTGTTGCAGGACCACGCTGGCTTGTACGGATCACTTCCACACAGATCTGACTGTGTGTAGCACATCCCTGCTACTTCACAGGAATCCTTAACAGAGACAGTGTTGGCAACACTCTCTTGTACAAAACAGCTTTGGTGAGGAGTATGAGGCTACACAGGGAAAAGCACGGATTTGCAAGGAAGTACTCTAATGACCATTTCTCTGTGCTAGTAAAGTGCATGGACATACAACATTCCCTTAATCTTTAAGACTGCCTAATATGTGCAGAACTTCTGCAGCCAGTGGGACTGAAAGTACATGGACTTAAAAGATCTTTTGCTATGGTTCTCTCATAATTGAATTACACATTTACAGCTGGATCCATGAAATTTAAGGGTTCTCAGTAGAGCATCAAACAGTATTCTTTACTTAGTTCAGAAATTTGGATACACTGCTACTATGGAAAATAAAGGTCTTTATTTTCTTAAGAAGAGTAACCGAAAAACATGAATCCAAGCACAGCCATCAGGCAAGTATTCAACAGGTCTATGACAAAACAGTAGCCTCCGTGTTTTTCATCACCATGTAGCATTCTAAACAATGCAAACGTGGTTCAGCAAGCAATTTCCCATGTTATTCAAAAGAAAGATAGAGAATATAGAAACCTTCATGTAAAATCATGCACTGTTAAGTTCTACTTTCAGGTTCTAGCCACTGGACTCTACCGACACCTTATACTTAACAGGCTCCTTTTGATGTCACAACCCCAGACAGAAGCATTAACACCATCTGACGTATTTTTAAAAGTTCAAGTCATGTCAATATGTTAACTGTAACGTTTCCTGTCCATCAGCACGGGGACAAATCATAATAGGTCAACCAGAACCACAGATTTCTGGCAATGAAGACCAACGACATTTGAAAAAAAAAACACAAAACAACTCCAAATGTTACCAGTACTGAGATGTGTGGAGAACTACCATGGGCCATATTGTTCTAGTACGCCAAGACAAAGGCTTCTCAAGAGGTGGTCCCACCGAACTCCCACATTTCACTTGCCTAAAGAATGTTCTAATAAACACCATCACTTTGGTTTCTTAAGACTGATATACCCAGGAGGTGTAGCCATGATCAAAGCAAGGTCAGATCCT
>VYZQ01024491.1:62044-93324 GCA_013400655.1 Mystacornis crossleyi
TCCATCATTACAGAATTTTTTCACTTTGACTACCGAGCTTACTACAGGCAGCCGTCTCTTCGTGGAGCTGTCCTCCTACAACAAACAGAGCAGGAAAAACAGCTCATTTAGCATAAACCACGGATCAGTAAGCCAGCAAAGAAAGCACTGCAATTCCACCTAGAGCCAGGAGATGGAGAACTTCCATTGCATGAGTCTAGGACTGCACTGTCTGCACACACGAGTGCCTGCACTGGATACTATGAAAATCAGACACATTTATACTGAAACATCTCATAGGGAACGTAACTGTAAACAACACTGAGGAAAAAAAAAAAAGAAGAAAAAACTCTCAAGTACAAATTATCCAAAGCCTACAGAAAACCAGGGTTTTCCAAAGAAATTTATAGTATCCTTCAAGATGAGTATGTTGAAAGACTGAGAGAAAAAAGTGAAATAAGTATTAACAACTTACTCCTCTCTATCAAGTCTAATTTCAGAGAAGTGCAAGGATTAATTTCTAGCAATCTGACATATTCCGAACAATGTTAGTTGTTACACAGAGTCAGGATGGTCCAGCTTAGACAGTGCAAAGTCCCTGCTGTCTATTCTGGACACTATTCATGAAATAGTAATAGAATAAAAATACCAAAAGACCTTTCTCGAACATTTGCAAGGAGATATATTCCAGTCATTCATCAATGATTTATGTACAACCTTAAATAAATTACTATATTCTCATTTGCACTTCTCCATTCTCAAAAACTAAGACACCAGAACATATCTTTGTACAGCATGCCAGATTTCCAAATAGAATTCATTACCCCTTATAGATAACGAACTAAGTAGTGGCAAAGACAGAGAACTTTATGCTCAGCAATACACATTGATGACCTTTCAATACAAGGTATGTAAACAGCTGCTTCATTACAACATTAGCAGCCATAACTATCTTCATTCCTCTCAAAAAAGGCTCTTCATTCATATGGATAGTCTATCAGTTAGGACTACTACTGCTTGTCTTAGCCTGGCCTCCAAAGTACATAAGGCACCAATCACCTTTCAGGTTGTCCTTGACCAACATCCATCCCAAAGAATTCTTAACTGACGTGGTTCTAAACAGAATAATCACCATCATCATCAATGTATCTGGGCTAATAAACAGCATGCCAAAAATCCTGATTTACAGAATTGTGTAAAGCTGGGGATATACACAGCGCTTAAGGAAGACCATGCTGTTTCAATGATCTTAAGATCAGAATTATAATTTCTGATTCATCATATGCAGCTTTATAATATGCTAACCTGTTAGTCCAAGTCAATATGACATGAAGATGTGCATGGTAATTAACTCTGAGATGCAGAAAGCTATTAGATAATGATGTCAAATTATGAAATTTATCGGTGGACCCAAAGGATGAAATCTCAAACCTACTGGTACGAGTGAAAGAAGTCTTTTGATTTCTCTGAGGTCAAGATTTTACTGAAGTGTCCATAGTAATTTAGGTTCCTAACAAGAATAAACTTTTGGAATAGTTTAGGTTGTACCAACCTCACTGCCCACTTTATCAGCACTGAGTTTGGAGGTGGGTCTGTGACCTTCCACTAAGCTGCCAAACGCTTCTGGATTGCACAGCTGGCCTGTTTCCAGAGACCTGCAGCCTTGGGTGTCTAACTGCCGGCTCCCCTGCAAGCTGCCCTGCTGTGACAATCTGGCCACGTGCGCGTTGCCATCTGCACTCCTGACAGCTGGTGGCCGGTACATCTCGGCCAAAGGACGAGAAGAACCGTACGTTACAGTCACAATTGGTTTCTTCCGTGACAAAGGATTCTCCTGCACGAAGTTTAGGTCTTCATCAATTAGATCATCGGGTTCAGGTTTAATGTCAATTACAGCCTCAGAAGGTGACAATTCCCTCAGAGGCTTGACAGTAGATGTTAAACGGGATGCAGAACCATCTTCACCAGACTGCCTGATAAAAGAAGAAATTGCCAACTATTATCTCCAAGTCAAGTCCTGGAAAATGAGAACTATCTTTTAATCAAAGCCAGGAGGCAAGAATCATTAAGGTGTTATTGTTTATACAAATTTAACACACTGATTGATATTTTCAGTTTGGTTAATTAATCTAAGACCACACGTTGCTTAAAGAACTGAGTTCTGATTTAACGTTTTTTGTACAACAAACTGTAGCAATGCTTCACTCTTCAAAACTACTTGTATCTTTCCAAGTGTCTGTACTCTTTAGAATGTCTACTACACTCACACAACTATTGATGTCTGAAGGTGTGTTAGGAAGTAGCCAGCAGCCTTACCTTGAAGCAGTGTTCCTCTGCTCTTGGGAGCTGGTTGAAACTCTGGAGTCATTTCTTTCAGTCCGAGTGCTTGACACTGCAAGAGGTGGCAAGATATCCTCACGCCTCCTCTCATCACTCACACATGAACTGCTTTTGCTGGAAGGGAGGTTGCTCTCAAAGATACTAGATTCTGAAGATTTTACACTGGTCGGTTCTGTGGAGACAGGTACCTTTCACTTTCACATTAAAGCACAGCAATACAGATTCTGCAATAAATGTAGCAATGAAACTGCAAACAAGATACTGCACAGACCTGAAAATACAACAAGCTGAAAGCTGTTTCAGCTGAAAACATCGGCAAGAAATACAGAGAAATAAACTCTGGACTCAAAAATAGATGCTTTACCTCAAAATATAAAGGACTTTTCTTAACAGTCTGGATCCAAATGACCATATAAACCAAAAATTACCAAAACAGCCCAGAGTTGCATTTTTTTGCAACTCATTAGACATGTAACACTACACAGAAAAAATGATCCTACCTTCACTCAAAGTTAATTTTCTTACTTACCAGTAGTCACAGATCGAAGCTTATCCAAAACACCATGGAGCCTGAAATAAGACAGTGGACAGGGAAGGAAGCAGAAGAGAAAAAGGAGAAATAAAGAACTTTAACTTATATTCAGACTAACCATTTTTCAGAAGCCCCCTGCCTTTCCCCCCTATGACAAGCACCTCATTTATCTAAGACTTCACTTTCTGTCAACCAAACTATGTTTAACCTAGGAAGGGAGGCTTAAAGTATCTTGCCTCCAGCACATCTTGCACATGCAGGCAGAGTATTCACCACATCATCTGCTTTTGGCATTTAGTTGGTTTACATCATTAAAGTCAGTACTTCCCACCTTCCACTACAATCAATGGAGTTAAGTACCAAAAGGATTGATTCAAAAAACCTGTTAGAATCCTAAAGCAAAGCCTAAGATTTTATTTTGTATATGAAACTTTAATTACACAGCAGAGTTTAACATAATTTTAAGTACAAACTCATAGCACGTGAGATTCTCAAAAATTTTCCGGCATGCTTTGTATATACCAACCATACTCTCTGAGACATGCTGGTGAGAAAAAACATTTCAGCAAGGTACCAAATCTGCCCCTGGCCTGTGAAAAAGGCACTACGCTGAAGTAACACAGAAAATTACAGGGCTTGAATATAACAAGGCTGCTTAAAAATAGACACACAATACAGTGAGGAGAAAGAAAAAAAAAAAAACACCGAACACTGAAATGCGTATCTTACTTAGAATTCAAACCTGATCATGGGCAAGTCCATAATTTAGGCTGAATATTAAAAAGGAGCTAAGGAACAAGAACATATTGGAAAGACTGCATGTGCGTATAAGGAAGGCTTATACTCATCCTCCTTGTGAGCTTTCACTAGAACACTCATCAGCTGAGCTTTGGTAATGCAGATCAGTTTTCACACTGACCCCAGGATAACTGATCTGACACTTGGTTCAGAGTAAGAAGTGCTGGCCAACCAGCAGGACTGCCAGGTCTATCACAATTGCTGCAAAACTTTTGCCAGAAGGCCCAAAATTACCAGCTACAGAGACAAACCAAGAATGGCATATCTTGCTCAGTACTGTATCTAACCAATGTTTAAGAACGTAAACATCTGGGCTGTCTTTAGAAGAAATAAAAGCATATACAACTCCCAACTACAATGCTATGTAACACTTTTCCACCAGCCCCCTTAGAACTTAGTATAGGTTTCATCTTGTCTTCTTTTCCATCCTTCTTTTAACGAACACCTACTTTGGTATCTGATTAAGAACTCTGACACTGAGTTTGTACATATATATACATATATATATAAAAATGAGAATACTGACTTAGGGTTAAAACAGTCACTATGTTTAAAATTTAAGCAGGTGTCAAAATCAGCTGGCAGTATAATATCTGCATATAGTCAATACACTGTTTTAAATATACATATATAAAATAATCTTGATTTCTCTGCTGAAATTTTTTTTTCCTACATATTTATAATTTTTTCAGTAGATTTTTAGTTTCATTTACAAAGTCATAAAGGTGTTTTCTGCTACACATCATTCTGTTATTTCTTACTCTATATCAGGATTCAGTCAAAACCACAGTACAGGAGCTACACTCTCATCCACTTGTAAACTTCACTGATTTGTCTGATTCCTAAAACTACTATGAGGAAGACAACTGCATGACTTCCTGATACAGTGAAGTCCAAAAGTTTCGCTTAGGCAGGCCACAAAAGGCAGCAAAGAAATGTCTGTGCAGCTTTCAAAAAAGAGGTCCATGCTTAATTGTACTCCTTTATTATATTTTTGACAAATGCCCGGAAAAAAATGAAACCTGTGAAAGTGAACTCAAACTATATCCACACAAGTAACACCACCACCTGGAAATCCAACAATTTAAACAGTTAATACAGTGAATTGTAATGGCTGGAACTATTTTTCATTTTTTGTCAATGTTTATGATTTCATAACACAGCCAACTTCTAAAATGTTTCTCTCTGCTATTTAATAACAGAAAAGCTCCTAGGAACTAATTACACAGAAGAAGTACTGGAAGTGAATGTAACCTGTCAGTATGAAAATGTCAATGAAAGCAAACTGAAAAAGAAGAAAAATTTTAGTATTTCTCTCATCTATACAAAACAAAATAATGTTCCTTAAAGCTCTATTAGGTACGAGATTCAGAAATAAGATTAACTTGAAAAAATACACAACTCTGAAAGCAACAAAAACCTCGAGTTAAATGTCTGAAACGTGGATTTACTTACAGGTTTCTACTGTAAAACAAATTCAGTATTAGAAAATGCATAATAAATACAATAGCTAAATTTGTCATGCAGCATGGAATAAATGAACCTACACTGTCAGGAATTGACAGTAGAGTTGAAGTGCTGCTAACTTGTCCTGCTTACAGTAATTCTGAGGTTCTACTTTTGGTTTTTAGAGTTGGGTAGTGGTAATAAATAAATAGCCTGAGAGGTGGGAATACCTAAGCATCTGGTGCTAAGCCTTGTCAAAGCCAGTACACAGAATTAGATCCACTGCTCATCTGCCCTGATATAGTAATTCCCATGCACAACAGCAATCTGAAGCACTGTTAGTATAAAAGCAAACAAATTGGTCTTTTACATCTAACTGCAGTGAACAATGCTCTCACGCTCACAGTGGGTTTTGCAGGAATAATTTTAAGTCAACATACAGCCCTTGCTCGCCTGAGCACTTTATTGACAAATCTGTCTGGCTTATAAACAAACGATGTAAGTCCTCCAGTCCTTTGCCATCTAACTAACACCTCAAAAGCCAACTGCTGACAGACAAAACCTGGTTTACTTATTAGACAGGCTAAGTAGTTTTGATTAATGCAAATTACATAATGGGAAGATATAGAAGTTTTTTAAATGTCAGGTGTCACTTATAGAAAGCAGTCCTGGCCTACTGATAAGAAGTGTGACAAGCAGCTTGCAAACATACCAGACAGTAAACCTGACGGTATTGTTTCCAAGGAAAAGGGAAAGGTCTTCTGTCATCTGCTCTTGACTCTTCTTATTGGCAACCATAACCATAATATAATCAGGGAGCTCTTCATCTAAGAGAAAGAGAAATATGTTGTTTTAAAGTATAATAAATCATGGAAGACATAGCAAACATCTTTAAACATGTAACCAATTTTTTTTTTCCGTTTTACTATAAAGACTCTGCAGGCAGAGGATTAGGTAAGCAAATGAACAAGACTTTCATTTCCTCTGAGGTTCAATACAAGTCTCATCTACAAGTGAGGAATAAAAGACCATCAGCTTCACAAGAGTGTAAACTGAAGATCAACGTATTCAAAAAGTGTGCAAACAGAACAGAAAGAAGGACAAGATACAAGAAAGCCACTCTGCTGCCCATATCCTTTTTCTTGAATACTAGCAAACATCTACAATATTCATCACTTCAAATATTGCCAAATACAGCACCTTATCCTTGTCAAATTTCCTTTAGTTACAAAAACTAAACAAATAAATATCCACTTCTGATATGTCCATTAAACAAATCAAAACTATATTAACTTCCATATTTTCTACCTACAAAAATAAAACAAACCCCACCAACCACAAGAGTGAATTTCTATTCTGTCATGTATGCAATTTCATTCACAGTGAAAAACCCATTCCCTTGCATACAAGGTACTCCCACTCATAAGAATGCATAAGAATGTGCTTAGAACCCAACATTAATACATTAAGGGTTTGAGGAGTTTGGCATTTCACTTTGGCCTAGCTCTGGCCTCTGCTGAAGGACTGGCTGGCACAACTGTTGCTCAAAGGCATCAGTTGTGCTTCTTGAGCACAGACTTCAGTTTAGTTTAATCAAACATCTCATGCTGTCCAGTGCCACTCCATGGCATGACATGAACATAACAATAGCAAGTGAAAATAGCTGGGAAATGCATTTCAAATTATGAATTTGAACCAAGGCACTAAACAGCTGTGCTTATTTAATCAAGCTAAGACAGTACACAACACTAAAAAGACCTAAAAAATGAAAAACAGACATCAAAGTTCAAGTGAAAGGAATTGCCTTTCTTCTATGTCTATGTACACTGTAAATAATTTTCTCTCTATCCTAGGCCACAGAAGTAACCTTCACACATTGCACCTGCACGATCATTACTCAATTGTCCCAACATAACCCATTCCTAGCTTAAACCCTGACTTCTTTTCGGTGGCTGTTTGTTTGTTTGGGTTTTTGTTCTTGCTGCTTTGTGTTTCGTTTTTTTTCAACATGTAAACTACAAGTTGCACGAGATGGACTGATGTTTAGACTTAGGAACTTAGAATGAATTTTATTTATTGGCCAGGCTACTTTTCTATGTGATAAGCTTTTCAGGTGGTTCCACACATGATAAAGTAAAGAAGATATTTTAAGTACAGATAAAAACATAAGTTAGCACAACTACCTGTAACAGTATGATAGAAGCAGGAAAGAAACTTTCTCAGTAACTGTGATGGCCTATGCCAACTTAAACTGCATGTGAAACTACAGGCTTTTGAAAAATTTCCTAGCTGATGAATAATTAACTATCTTCATTTTGCTCCAAATATATGAACATTTCCTTTGTAAGCTCTACACAACAAGTAAGTTTCAACATATCTTGTTGTAGAAGACTTTTCAAGAGAAAAGAACTAGCAGTTACAGAAAGAAACAAAAGCATGGTTCTTGTGCAGAGGCTAGAACGAGGGACAACCAATTTTTCACTAGTTACCTGAAAAAAGAAATGGAGAGTTTTTGAAAAACAATACTCAAAAGGTTGCCCAAAAATACTCAAGTCAAGAAACCTGAAAAATCACAGAAATTTGGAAACAGTGGTTTAAAAAGAAAAAAGAGGCCAAGGCAAGACAGATTTGGAAATACAGAATACAAAGTTATTTAAAGAAGTTCAGAAGCTGACTGAGAAGAAACTGCAGAGACACTGTATGCTGATCCTGGGAATACAGGAAATCTGTCCTTTGAATTCAAGAGACAGAAGGAAAACAAAGAAAAATCAGTTGTAGCTGGAATCAAAGATGGCTAGTATTCACCAGCATCTTTGTATTAGAGACAAGAAAGACCTTTTTTTCAGAAATATGGGAAAAAGCAAAGAATTGAGGACTGAGAAACTGAAACCTGGAATGATGGTAAAAAAACCCAACCAAACAACAAAAAATGAGTTACTTAAAGAAACAAGCTTTGAGAAGGTGAAAAAGTGGATTTTACAATTAAAAAGTTCTAAACACCAGCTGAGTGTTCCTTGGCACCAGCTGAGCTCAGAATGTCAGCTCATAGGTAACTCCCTTCTATGGAGCCAATACATTTTTCCATAAACACAATGCCTCCCTTGAAATAGGAAAGAAGATGAATTCAGGCTCAAACTACAAACTTTGAACTTGGCTCTGCAACTCACAGGAACTCTAAATTATGGCCTCCTTCACCTGAAATCCAAGAAGCATCACAGACAACAACAACACAGTTGCAGGACTGAGGTATTTTGTTTCCAACAGAATGCTGTGTTAAGTTACCAACTTTTACTGCTGCAGAAAACAGCTGCTCTGAAGTGCAATATCCATTTAATCCTGGATTCAGAAAAAAACAAAGAAACCCACAAGACCCCAGACTTTACACTGCTCACCCCTCCTGTCACAAACCAAAATAAAATCTCCCCCGGCCGCTATGATTCAGATACATGTATTTCATTGACATTAGTTCAGTGTAGCTCTTAGTCTTCCCCTTAACAGTCAGGCTCTTACATTTTAAAGATTTGCCTCACATAATGTTTCTGACGTGGCCATTTAATTTCCTAAGCCACTCACTCATCTTTGTCCTCTCTCCTAATTTTGACAAACACCTCACCCTGAATTCAAGAGCTGTTAAAAATATGCCTAAGAAAGACTGATTCCATCTCACAGGGGTCACAGCTAACTGCTGCTGTATTTGCAAGGCTCATGCTTTAGATGTTTCTCCTAATGCTTCAAAGAAATTTCCTTAGATATTCACATCATGGTTTGTTTTTCTTTCAAATCCCTTGCCACCATTTCTAAAGGGGAAGACTATGAGACTGACTTCTTAGTTATTTTCTTTTAGTTCTTCGTATACTGATGTTCACATACTGCTTACTCTTATGCTCAGACTAGAGTATTTTGTGAAGTACATCTCTTTCTTTCTTACTAGTCCAGCACTTCAGGTAATTCTTCTCATGCTTAAGGCTTCTGTGTGCAGTAACACAAGTAATAGTAAGTTCCATTAGCTAAGTGTTTTTTTCTTATGTACCAAAAATGAACTAGAGAAGATTGCTAAACACATGGCAAAACTTACCAACATAAGCTCCCAGCTCCTGTAACTTTCCTTTTATAGCACCCTAAAAAATAATGAAATATTGTTTAAGGGATGGATCAACATAAGTATTTCTAACTGTAAAGAGGTAGGAGGCTTAGCAAAGTTTGTCTCATTAACTGTTTGAACACACTGGTTTAACATGTTAACTTTTCCTATTCTCTACTGCTCAGGATAGGCACGTTCCAACAGCGAGGGGCCGACAGCTGAGTAACGGAATCCCACACTCTCTACCGTTTATCCGACAGAGCAGTTCCTGGCGCTACCATTCAACCTCCAAGTCCCAGCTGTTCTTTTTTAAGCAGAGACCACCCGGACTCACAAGGTGCAAAGAAAATGAATCTAAGATGATGTGATAAAAGGTCATCCCCGGCTGAGCAAGGAAACAGAAACCTGCCAGGATTTCCAAACTGGGACTGCCGACTGGGAGCCGCTGACAGGCCCTGCCGCTACCGTGGGCTCACACCCTGGCAAGCTGCGCGCCCCGCGGGCAGCGTCGGGGACGGCTGGGCTGTGCAGGGCGCGAGCCGCAGGCCCGGGACAGAGACGGCACCGGGCAGCTGCGCGTCGGGGGACAGGGGTGCCCCGACTCCGCTTCCCACAAAAACGACTCTCCTGCTCCCCCCCACTCCCCGGGGAGTCCCGAGGCCGTAGGACCCCGCCGCCGGCAGCTGTGACGGAGGGGCCGGCCGGAGCCTAGTGCCTCAGCCGCCGGCCGGGCCTGCCCCCATAAGCGGGCCCGGCCTGCTGCCGCGGGCAGGGGGAGCGACCCGGCTGCTTCTGTCTCACCCGGATCTTGCGGCTGATCTCGGTGCCGATCTCCATGGCCGCGCCGAGCCGCCTCCGGCCCGCCCCGTCCCCGCGGCCCTGGGCCCGGCTCCCACCGCCGCCCGCGCGGGTACCGAGCGCCGCTCGGGCACAGCGCGCGGCCTCCGCCGGCACCGCCCCCTGCCGGGCGGCGGCCACACCACGGCGGGACCCGGGGGCAGAGCAAACACCGGCGCCGGTCGGAACACGGCTGAATGGGTACGGGCCACGGGGCCCGCTCCTGATCGCCCGAGCGGGGAGCTGCGGTAACTGTGAATGCCAGAACAGCAACTACGGCGTTATTTTAATATTAATGCTCTTTCTCCAGAACTACACAAACTGAAGATTCAGTTATCTGTTAAAAAAACAAATTATGGTATAACTCTACACAAAATATCCAAATCACTTTTAATGCCACACTACAGCAATATAGGTTTCCTGGTGCCCACCACAGCCACTGTATCACCTCCCTTTCTCAGCAGGGCAGGAGAGAGAAAATATAACAAAAAGGCTCATGTGTTGAGAACAAGGACAGAAGAGATCACTCACTGATTACTGTCATGGACAAAACAGACTTGGGGAAATTAGTTTAATTAATTAACAATCAAATCAGACTAGGATAATGAGAAATAAACCCAAATCGTAAAATACCTTCCCCACACCCCTTCCTTCTTCCTGGGCTTAATTTTACTCCTGATTCTCTACCCGTCTCCCCACAACACAAGGGAACGGGAATGGAGGTTACGCTCAGTTCTGACACTGCTTCCTTCTCTCCTGCTCCCAGAAGAAACAGCCTACCACAAAGAGTGCATACTCACTGCTCCAATGTGGGTCCTTTTCATGGGCTGCAATTCCTCACAAACTGCCCTGCCGTGGGTCCCATCCAACGGGTACAATCAGTCCTTCAGGAACAGGCTGCTCCCGTGCGGGTCCCTCACAGGGTCACAAGTCCCAACACCAACCTGTTCCAACATGGGCTCGACTCTTCACAGGGCCACGGGTCCTGCCGGGAGCCTGTTCCAGAGCAGGCTTCCCACAGGCTCACAGCCTCCAGGCATCCGTGTGCTTCAGTGTGGGGTCTTCCATGGGCTGCAGGTGGATCTCTGCTCCCCTGTTGACCTCCATGAGCTGTCGGGGCACAGCTGCCTCAGCATGGTTTTCACCACGGGCTGCAAAGAGAATCTCCAACCTTCAGCGCCTGGAGTACCTCCTCCCCCTCCTCCTGCGCTGACCTTGGCTCCTGCGGAGCTGCTGCTGTTACATATTTTCATTCCTCTCTCTGGCTGAAATCTGCTTCTGCACAACAACTTTTCTGCCCTTCTTAAAAATGTCATCCCAGAGGTGCTACCAGTGTCAGTGATGGGCATGGAGGAGGACCCAGTGGAGGGTCCATCCTGGAGCTGGCTGGCATTTTCTCTATCAGACATGGAGGAAACTTCCAGCAGCTTCTCACAGAAGTCACCCCTGTAGCCCCTCCACTACCAAAACCGACCGCACACACGCAGTACAAGCACCCACGGGTCCTACTGCTACACGGGAGCAGTTGCAGAGGGAGGAAGAACTATGTGGCGAAAAGCCTACAAGGTAGCATAATAGTAAGCAAAAAAGAAGTAATGTCTGAGGCAAACATTTATCTTTTGCACCACATCCCCAGATTAACTTCAGTGTATTTAGTGAGTATTATAGAAATATTACAGAAAGCCCAGCCTACAGATAAAAGGTCTTTTACAAGTAATGCCCCTGGTTAAAATAAACTCCAGGCATTGTAGTTAACAGCTGTATTAATCCCTTTCTGCATCACTGTTCCTAATATAAATCAAACATCATACAGAGATAGCTTAGACTAATTATTGCTAATGATCTGAGCTGTTTGCCTGACTCCACTTATAATATATTGGAGTTACAGTGAGAGGGAACCAATAGCAAATTAGTTTAATTACACCATTACATTTTAACCTTTAAGACACACATTTTGCTCTCTTAAGATTTCAAATAAGTTGTACTACTTTATTATTGGAATAAGAACAATAATTATTACAGTACAGAAACAAGAATTAAGTTTATTTCATAAGTAAGGGATTTACTTTAGAATGAGATGCTGTGTTTGACAAAAGTTTCCTTTGTGAATAACAACAGATCATTGCTTCAAGTTCAGCACTACATTCTGTGTAAGAAAACTGCCTGTTTTCTTCTAATAGGAAAATTCTATAACCTTAATTAGTTACTTAGTAGAGCTTAATCAACACTTTACTGCACCTTGTAAATAAAAATTAATCTTGCACACAAGAAATTGCAGGCTTCAAGCATGTAACAGACATATGGTATGGTCATTTTTCTAGCACTCCTCTCTACTACCATCAAAAATATATAATGGTACATAAAGACCCAGGCATCTCTTGCTTTCTCACAAATAAGAAATAGAATGATGAAAAAACAGAAAGTCTTCAGAGACAAAGCATGATGAGTAAAGTGCATTTGTTTAGAGAACAGCTTTCAGATTTAGAATTAGAGGTATTCTGACTTTTCAGTTCATGAAGTTACTATTTTGCATGGTGTAAATGAAGATATTTTTCCACACGACTTCTTCATTTTTTCAGCACTGTGGGAAAGCCCCTTTTAATAGCAGTTTCTGGATTATCCTGCCTGTGTATTTATCACAAATGGGTAACTCTCCACTAGGCTGAGGAGTATATACTTGCATACCACTTTTCTTCCTGGAGGGTGGCTGATTCTCCTTCCTGTTTGGCTTGCTTCCAACTTTCTGTTTTACTTTTAGTCAATACAAAGACCAGATGCGGGAGAGTTCCTCCAGAATTGAAATAAGGTGAATATTTGCATCAACTTCCACCTGATGGCTGATACACTCAAACTGCAATCACATTTTTGGACCAAGAAAAAAAACCAAAACAACCCTCCAAAAACCTGTCTCAGAGGCAAGATGTCTCTCTTTTTCTGAGAAACAAATAGGTTTATCCCTGTTCCACTATGGGCAGGCCATATTCAACCCAGTGGGCAGAAGTTTTCCTTTGTACCTACAGAACAAGTGGTGCAAAATTCAGCTGTGGGATATTATTTGTTTCCTCACATAAACTTCAACAACAGAATAAAGAGTATGACAAAGATGAAGTCAAGAATCATGAATGTCATGAGTGTTGACTAGGGCTTAAAGGGCAAAGCAGAAGCTCAGTATAGTGCCCTCAGGTAATCACTCTACATCTTACTGACCCCATCACATGTTCATGGATGCCTTTGGCTCTTTGTCCCTTTTATTACAGTTGATATTTGGAGCAAAGCACGTAACATAGAGATGGTGAGATTAAAAAAAATGAGGTGGGGCAAAATGGAGAAGGTGCAGAAAAACACAAAAGTTAGGACAGAAACTGGGGTTATACGAAGAAAAAAGCAGAAAAAAAAGTATTTGTGAATAAAAATGTGATGAGCTTCAAAAGAAGACTTAGGCTGCAGAGGAGCATATTGACAGTGTCCTACTGTCTCTTTTAAGATGAGATGTTGTCTTTAATGTAAATGAAAAGAAGGAAAATGCAGCAAGAACTAACTATGAAAAGCAAGGAAAGTCTAATAAATGCAAGTTCTAGGCAGGGAATCAGGCAGGAAAAGGATGTGATTAAGAATTAGAATAGGAAATGTGACAGATAAGAGAATTCAGACTTTGTTTCAAGTATGAATTGTTTAGAAATAGGAGGGGTTGCCTCTGTAATTCCGAATTTTCATGGTTTGGATTTTACATACATTGTATCAGTCAATTTTCTGCAGCAAGTAACTGCAGTTCTGTCCTCTGGCAGACACCTTTAGAAAAGAGTATCCATTTAGGTTAGTTCAAGGTTAGTTTATTTTACTCAACATAAGATACCCCCAGCTAATGCTTTACATATTGCTTATGGACGGCTCAAAACAATTCTGGCTGACATATGGAGGGGAAAAAAAAGAGATACTCCTCTGATCTCGGGAAATACGATTGTGTCTAAGGGAAATAACTCAGAAGAATTCACTGTAGTACGAAATTACCTACATATTTCAGCCGCGATTAGTGTCCTCGTGAGCAACTTGCTATTTGCATAGTTGACCTGCAGGTTAGACCTGCTCAGACAGTAGCATGTTTGTGCATTTTACATTACCAAAACACTTTCTAGGTTTTACAGTTATTAGTCAGCGTTCACATACGCTACCTTTTTCCTCATCCCTGACTGGTTCCAAGTTTGTATATACTTTTGCCTGGTTCACGTAACGTGGAGAGCCATAATATTCCAAACTGCATGCAACAATTGTTCATTTCGCACGGACACAGACACACTTGTGAGACTGGAGCACAGCCCCTCGTATGGTGTTTGCATTAGTTAAACACGGTAAATATTCCTGAATTTATATCCATTTAAAGCTTGCTAAGACAGTTGTTATTAAGGGTATAATTTCTACTGACATCTTTGGGAGTTTTTAAGTCCAGACAAGGGCTGAAAGATCAGCCTTTAGTCTGATTTTTTTTTTTTTCCGTGTATCTCACCAACAGCTGAAACTTTGCAAGGACATAAATGTATGTGCACAGATCATTTGGTAAGGCACATAGGGATTAAACCTTGAAAATATTTTCAAGCTGTATGAAAACAAGACCAACAGAATTTTGGTAAGGTATTTGCCTTAATTGGAAAGGCTTAAAATAAACGATCATATGATTAAAAAAAGCAAGGATTGCCTGCTATTTGTTGTAACCCCTATTTCTGTAGCGCCCGTGTAGCCAGAGAAGCAGCTGTTCATTGCTGACATTCTCCCTGCCAGGCATTCCAACTCTCTGAGGTAATGGGCTACAAGCATACGGGCCTTCGCTTTAATTCTTTCAGCGTATCCTTCCGCATGGATAGAGCGAGGGGAACGCCTCCAGGAAAAGAAATTAAATGCACACACACAGAGGCACACAGGGACGGCTGATTTGAAAATATTCCTGAGAACGCAATTTGCGCTCATGCAGATCAGCGTCACATGAAAGAGGCCGCCTGAAGAGCTGGCTGGCACAGGTTTATTTTGTTGTAGCATTTTCTTCCACCCCCCAGCTCTTAACCCAGTGGAATGATATCCAGAGCAAGTTTTTTGAGACAGGAAGTGAGGAATGTTTTCACTATGAGTGATCTGAGAAGAAGGTGGGTTAGCCGAGATAGCAGCTGTTTCGGACAAGAGGAACACAGTAAGTCAGTTCCCGAGGAATACAGATGAGATGGCTCCGGGAGAAGAACTCTTGGGGCGCTGGGGGTTTTTTTCGGCTACCCGTATGTGAAAGGAGACCCCGTGTCTTTGGATCGCTGTGCAAGGTAAGGGGAAAACAGCGGGCACAGTTAAAACATAGCGGGTGATCTTCTCTGTTGTGTACCGTAAGGGTGAAGAGTTTCAACCATTTACTTTTCGAAAAGTAAAGGCTGTGGGACTGTGCTTCTGGAGGTGGGGGAAGTTTGAGACAGGCAATTACTGCTGCTCTCTCAGTTCAAGAGTCATGTCAAAGATTAACTGGTAAGACAAGGAGAGGGTGGAGTATTTTGATTTTTTTTTTGGCTGCCCAAATATTTGATATAAATATGTGTATTTCAAGAATGTGAAGTAATAGGAACCCTTTTCCACCGTCATATATTGCAGTTTTATTTTGATTACTGTCATTCATGCAGGCTATTTAAAAATATTTGTAAAGTAAAATGCTAATAATTGAGGGGGGAATGGGAGGTGAAGGTAAAGGAGAAAGAGTAGTGCTCAGTAGTCACACATTAGTCCTGGCCATGTTGTTAAAATTCTAGTACAGTATTTTTGAAACTACAGGTTTCTGTTGAAATATAAAGTTTGGCCACTAAAGACATTTTTAGCTGTTGCATGAAACTTCCAGGCTTGGTAAATAAAGACTTGTTATTGTAAAGATCATCAGTTGGATTTGTAACTCCTGGTGGTATGTAGCCATGAGTTTTTGCTAAAGCAGCTTAAAATAATGCAGGTAGGTCTGAATTTAAAGTAATGCAGCAGGCAAATTTGAGAGCACCTAGGACTGCAGAATGCACAGCTGCTGAATAAAACCAGCACAGCTATGTTTGCAAGAACTACACATGGCTAGCAGTAGAAGGTACTGAATAGTATCCTGGTGTTATTCAGCAAACTTGCCTTAATTCTACAATATTTATTAATTTTTTTTTAGTTGGTCTTTTGTGACATGGTCTGGAACTTAATGACTTAATTTTTCTTGTTATAAATGGGTGTCAGAAGTCATGAAGTTTATGTCAGACATACTAAAATGAAATAATTTAGGGTAAATACTCTGAAGCATTAAATGTAAACAACAGATCATAACCTGGAGAATGCTCCTGGCTGGCACATTCTGAAAATTCTGCTCTAAACTTCCTTCCTATGTTTGCAGTGCTACCTGTTTGCATAGTGAAATAACTGAAAGTCTGAGGCTGCCTCATGTCAGCATTAGATGGTTTGGAAATTGCACCTGTCAGGTTAGCCTCTGGTTAGTGATTTTTGGGGTGTTTTTTTATCATTCTCTTAGAACACTTTTCTAACCCTTGATATGGGCATAAAAGATTGAAAGTCTTTTATACTCAGTGGTACTCCATAAAACCTGAGATTAAAACACTTCTGGACTTTTTCCCGTAGCTTTCAGAGAGGAGTAAAGTGGTTTCTCTCACTGCTGTAGCACCAAAGAAAACACCTAACTGTGCGCAGAATGTATTGGAAAATCGGGCCTTAGGGACCTGAGCTGAGGTCAGCCAGCTAAAAGTTACTCTGCCAGGAATAAACCCAGTGCAAGATTCTGCTGGCAGTGGACAGGGGACTAAAAGCTTCTGTCTGTGGAGCATTCCCTGCATGCTGTTTAAGCAGGACTGGATTTGGAGGATCAAAGTGCAGAGCGAGAAATAAAATGAAGATTCCCTCCATATCCCTAAATTTTTTCAGGGAAACCTCTTGTTATTTATTCTACAGCTGTACCCAAAAATAAATTGGTGTTTGGTTGAGGGTTATTTTCTCATTCAGCCAAGATTTTAGGTGGTATCAACATGTTGAGGATGGGGATTGTGTAGTATGGTAGAACTGCTCCAAGATTATCAAAAACGATGTCATGAAATACGCTTCTGGTCATTCTTTGGAGTAGAGTTGCAAAGATGTCATTGAGGAAAAATGCTATGCTGCCTCCTCTTTCTCCCCATTTTAGGCCTTTAATGTCTTTCCACCTTCCTGTCTACTTTGTGGTGCTGCTGGCTGGGGAGTAGGGAGTCTTAAATGGGGTTTTCAGCCTAAAGAATTTGTGGTTGTGCTGGATAAGTTTCTAGGTGGGTATATAAACGTCCAAGGAGAATGTGGTATCTGTTGGTTTACAGCTCTACCTTTGAGTTTAAAAACAGGTGTGCTAGGAAGACTACTTCTTCCGGTCCCTCCATGCCTAAGAAATGCATGTCCTCACGTTGCTCCTGTCTGGTCATCACGAGAGTCCTCAGAAATCAAACCGTGCCTTTTAATATGTGCTATTTATACATGCCAGCCTGGAAAAAAAATGAAAAAAGAAAAGCAGGCGTTATTTGTTTTCTTTGCCCGTTCCGTCGGGGCGGCACTGCCGCTAGAGGTGCAGGGGCAGAGCTCCGTGCCCGGGGCAGCGGCAGCCGGCGGCGAGAGGAAGCGGCGTGGCGGTCTCCGGGCGGCGGGGCCGGGCCCGGGCGCGGCTCCGGGGTCCCTCCCGCCCTCGCCCCGCACGGCCCAGGGCAGGGTAGGGCAGGGCAGCCTCACTGAAGGAATGGCATCCCTGCCCAGGGCAGCGGCGTGCAACGGGGGGATCTTCAAGGCGCCTTCCAGCCCAAACCTTTCCGTGACGCTGTGATAAATTTCACAGACTAGGGTGCGTGCGCTGGGAAAACAGTTGGAAAAGGAGAAAGGCAAAGCTTGGAATGGAGTTGACAGGAGAGGAGGCGTGAAGGTGTTTGCAAAAGGTGGGGAAATGGGTGGCTACCTGTAGTTTGGGTGAGAGTGTGTTTTTCAAGGAAAAATTAGAAAATAAATGGTTGTCAGAATTCGCATACTCTCGGTGAGGCAAAGCATAACCTGAAGCATCATACAGTGGTTTAGCATAAGGAACAATGGTACAGTTTGCTGTAATCCATGGAAGATTAGAGGAATTGTGCTTTAACTGTTTGATAGGAAATGGCTAAGGTATGAGTTTTAATGCCTCTCTTGCCTTTCTTTTTTTCCCCTTTATCATTTACGGGGCTTGGTTTTGTGTTTAATCCAACAGCAGATAGTGGCTGAGGCTGCACGACGCTCTGAAAAACAAGCCAGATTGCTGGATTTGCTCTTAAAGAAAATGTCTTTGTTCAGCATTACAAATACCTTAGGCAACTCAGATTTCATAGACATATTTAATTTAAATACTGATTCAGTTTATAAATACTTATTTTAAGATATTGCAGTCACACCCGATTAAGACTTATTATTCACTTGTGAGTTTAAAAAAAAGAGATCAACTTGCCAAAACCCAATGTCATCTGTGGAAAAACCAGAAACTCTGGTACTTATTTCATTATTTGAATACATAACAGCCCTGCATTTTGGAAAGGTAGACTGATTATTTAGATTTAGATAAAATATACATGTTATTTTTCCCATGTTACCATTCTCCTTTCAGTCAAAGTATTTCTGATTCTTATATGTCTTCTCTTTCGCTTTTGTTCCTTACTAGGACTCCAGTGGATGTCTCTTCTCCTTGCCTCTCGGTGGAAAACTTGCTTGGCTTTAATGGATGCTGCTGCTGGTTGATCTCTGGAGACTTTACAGCTCCTTACCTTTTGAGAGGAGATAACTTCTCGTCCCCTCTCAAGGTCTCAGTGGTAGCAGCTCTTTATCACTAACCATCTCTGGGGGAAAAAGAAGATGCCTCTACCTTTTGGGTTAAAGTTGAAACGAACTCGGCGTTACACAGTATCCAGCAAGAGTTGCTTGGTGGCTCGTATCCAGCTGCTCAACAATGAATTTGTGGAGTTCACGCTGTCGGTAGAAAGCACGGGGCAGGAAAGTCTGGAAGCAGTGGCTCAGAGGCTGGAATTGCGAGAGGTAAGCGAGTTGACAAGTGAAGGCATAACTTTAGTTTCTAGTGCTAGATGACCTATGTGGTAAGTCCTTGCCATGTAGGGCAGTCAGCCTATTTACTGGAGCAACTAGCCTGTGTTCCCATTGTTTCCTCACCTTTTGGTCTTAATGGGGACTTGGATCGCTGCAAAACAGTTGCAGACTTACATTACAGAGCTTAGATAATGTCCAAGGGGAGGAAATGTGAGAAGTGTCAGTGAATAAAAGCTTAAAATGATAAACAAAGCAACATTTTAAAAAATGTGACAGTGCTGAAAATTCTGCTTAAAAGAAACCCACAAAGCAAGAAAATAATTTCTACCTAAGCAACATGGTTAAAAACTACAGCAAGACTTGAGTCATAAGACAGCATGCTGCTTGTGTGCCTGTACTTTTTTTTTCTGATGGATTAGTGCTGTGAAAAGAATATAAAGCACAAAATGTGTTGTGTGCCAGCGAGCAACTGTTTGTCTTGCTTGTTTAAATACAAATACATTTGCAGACACTGTCTTGGAGCTCTTATGTAGTCCTATAGATTGAATGCTGGCCTTATGATGACACCTGGTTTGTGCTAGTTGAATATGTAAATATCTGTTCAACCTGACTTTTTCCCCCAAAATTTCTTAATTGATATTTTGAAGGATTCTTTTGGAACTGAAATTTACTTTTCCACACATTTAGGGCTTATTCCTACATCTCCTGTTTTGAGTGAATTCTTTCTGAAATGCTAAGCTTTGTTAATTGAAGCTAATGTTAATAGAAAAGTTACTAGAAATCTACAAAGATGACCAACATATGAATCAATGTCATTATTTTAAAAAATTGTTGAGCACAGGTGGTTTGAAGGCAGTATTTGAGTGCTTTCAATCCTGGGTGAACTGACTTCCCCCTAGAGTCTCCAAAAGTTTAGTTTAGTTCATTTTGTAGTCATTGCACTGTGACTGCATGTGCCCTTCTGGGGAGCAGGAGAGAGAAAACTAGTGATACAAGTTTAGTGTTGCTAACATTGTTGTGAAAAATACGCTTTTGTTCTGTTACGTGGTCTGCCATAGGATGACCTTTTGATTATGGGATTCAAATACACAATGAAAACCCTGGATTTAGATAACCAAAATATGAGTAATTGTGAAAATAATTAATAATAAAAATTTGCATTATAACTATGATCTTTTAAAATGTTATCTTTTTATTGTCAAGCGAGGCAGCTGTTGGTAACTTTGCTCAAATATGGAGCAGATATATTCAGAACTCAATCCTGCAAACATTTATTACTTTACACAGCATGCATTACTGTAGGATTCCTTAGTGGGAAATGTTATATATAGTCAGTTGTTTTAAGAAATGCTTCTTATTTTTCCTGCTTGGAGAAAAATAAAAAATGAAATCGATGTGAAGCCATTAATCTATGGGTTTGTTTACTGTGGTTGTTTTCAATTGCAATATGCATTCTTGTAGAGTCTCGAAATATTTTTTTAGTGTATAGTTATTTTGGAAAATGCAGTTCTTTGCAAGGGTATGCCTTCTTTTTTTAGTCCTTCTCTTTCTAGCAAAGGGAGAATCTAGCTTGTAGCCTTAGTGTTTACTTAGAACACATCAGATACCATATATTTAAAATTCAATTATTGTTGTGTGAATGGAGTTTGTCAATTTTATCTATCCACTTTCAGATGTAACTTCTAAGTCACAGAAAGTATAAAATTTTTACTGTTTGCAAAATGCAAAGGCTTTGTCTTCTCGAGTGACTACTAGCTTTTATTGAACTAGTCACAGAGCGCTGGAGATGCAGGTTTTTCAGCTATTTTTCATTATCTCTGTCTTTGGAACCGCTCCTAAAATTCTTTTTAAAAACAAACAAACAAAAAAAAGAGAGCAAGAGATGCAATTCTCTCAATTAAGAGTCATATATCAGACTAAGGGAGTTGACAGTAAACTATTGAACTCTGAGCAGATTCCTTCAGTCATGCATTCTTGCATGGATTATTCTGGCAGGAAAATGTGTTGCAATAAAAGGGAATGGAAAATAGGGATATAAATTACTTTCCAGAGCTTGCATTCAAAAAATGTTGTTCTGCCTTTAAATAGTCAGATTTGCCAAGCAGATACTGGATCATTCCTGACTGCTTGCTTAGTAGAAGGTTTTCAGAAAGAAAAATGTGTGTTCAACACTTCTCTTAAATCTGCAAAAACAACTTTAGTCTTTGATACAGTAAAATACAAAATATTTCTATAAGAGGTTGCCTATTTTTAGTGCACTGAACAGCCTTAAAGCAAGAAGGTGAATTCCAAGTGTTAAACATGAAAGTATGACTGTTTATTTGAATACTGACGCTCGGGCCCATTCTCACATCCAAGGTATCCGTTTCGGATTACTGTATATGGCCTATGCAGCTAGGACAAGCAGTTCCCAAGCATCTTCAAAACAGTTTATTGCATGAGGCATTAGGGGAATCTCTACCATTTTTTACACATTCAGTGGTAACATTTGTAAATACCTCTTTCTGGTGTTGTCTGGAATTACTGAATTTGGACAGTGAATTGAACTATTTTTAATGATGTTCCATCTTTTAAGGTATTTATTTAACAGATCTTTTTGTAAATGTAAATCTTCAAATTATGCATTGCGTGGCTAAACACTTGTTTTTCTTTTCATTTTCCAGTTAGTACTTCTCACCTTCCAAGTTGTATACTAGTATAGATAGTTAGCATTTAGGATGATTTATGTATGCTGACAATTTAATTTTTTTACTGAATGGTAAACTCTGTAGAAAAATGAAATGAATTCATTAAATTGAGTATCTTCTGGTATTCCTAGAATGTGACTCATCAGGAATGAGTATGTAATCCAGCTCTCTTAAACTGAGGAACTGGGGAAAGAAGCCAAAGGGAACAGTGAACATAAGTTACTTACCCTTTGTAGCACGGTCTGTCTTTTATCCTGAGAGAGAACTATAACCAAACTTACGCAAAAAGCCATTACAGAAAACCATTCTGGAATCACAGGTTTTGAAAAACTGCTGAGAGCTCTGCTGGTTAGCTACTTTAAAAAGTATGTGCAACAGTGCTAATCTTTATTGTAGGGCATGAGTATGCAAATAAAATCCTTGAAAATACAGAGATTTTTAGAACACTGTAATATAGCTAGGTATATTAGCTGGCTAGGTTTGGCAGGTGATGTTATAATTGATGTCTTTCTCTTGTTGATTTTTTTTTTTAAATTTTCTAATAGCACTTCTAAACCAGTGAGAAGGGGCAAATTCTGCTACTGTGTACAAGCAGAGTCTGACTTAACGGCAGATACGGGGTAGAGTACAAGAACCAATAGCAGGCAACTTCTGTGGAGAGTATGTGTTGTGCATATGGAAGTTCCTGTGTTTGTTTTGGACATGCAGAGGAAAAGGAACCAAGGTTATCTGGATCCTGAATAACTTCAAAGTTCTGAAACAGTGCTTCGGAAATGCTTGAACTGTGCTGTAAAACTTTGCTCTGAATTTTAAAACATCAGGTCTCTTCTGGAGAAAGCACAAAAAAATACCTTTAATTTATTGTGGCGGTTTCTTAAATGTGTTTTGCATATGAAAAGAGTGTTTTAAAAATAAGACTAAGTGCAACCATGAATATTCTTATATCTATCAGTAACCATGCTGACTGACAAAGAAGAGTTGGGCCACGTCATGACAGTGGGATCATTAACATAATTATGTTTATGCCTTGAATCAAAGTCTGACAACATCTTAGCTGATGCTTGAAGAAATAAGAGGAGAAGCAGTGCTCATGGTTGAACTGCTGTGGTTGCTTCGCTGAACCAAATTTTCCTTAAAATTGGGAAAGGACAAATTGACATGGAGGAATATATATAAGAATGCAGATCTTCCATGTGTAATCTGATTAGTTTAAAAGATGCTGCTTTATTGAAAAGCAAACTTGAATCCATCTAAAGGATATATTAAAAGTGTGATAATTGTATTTTACAAACCAAGATAAATTGAAGGACAGAGCAGTCAGGCAAAAAATCAGAAACGGCCTCAGTGCAATTATTGTAGTTCTTCCTTTCTCTGAAGAAAAAAAGATGTACATTCAGATAAAGGGTTTGCACTCAGTCTTATTATACTGAGCAGCAAAAAATCAAGGTTTTTCCATGAAAACAATAGTGGTGATAAGGAAGCCTTGCCCCTGATTTCTTTAGCATTTTTATAAAGTTAAGTCAGAATTTGAATATACCACTTAATTGCATTTTGTTTGCCATCATGTCAGTGAATTGCTGTACAGTTTTATACCAATCTTAACAGAAGAGGTTTTCTTTATTTCTGAAGCAAAGGCATTAGCTTATTGTTTAGTATTTTTAGACTGCTTTGAAATCTGGCTTTTCCCTTTAGTAAAGCAATCAGAATTTAATGATGAATGGGAACGTGATACTTCTTCTAATGTCAGTGATTTGTAAGGTGGGAGTCAAAAACAGTTGCGTGAGTTCATCCTTCTCAGAGCCTTGAACAGTGGTGGGAAAAAGTAACATGAGGGTTTTTTCCCAAAAAAGTGTATTTCTACATTTTTGGGTCATGTTGATAACTGACCTATCTCTGCAAGAGGTTAAAGAATGTCTTGGATATCATTTTTCTGTGAACTATGAAGGTATGGCTCTTTAGCTTGTAAATTAGTCAGCTTACCTTTGTCAAATGTCCTGATGAGTAGAGTCTTCCTTGCCTGTTGATTGTATATTCCAGATATTTGAAGGGTGTAAAATGCAGTGTATTGTGATTTGTACACTGTTTCATTTGAATAAACTAGAATACATCAGATTACCTTGCAAGGTATTGATTTGCTCATTTATTTCTTATCCCTTCTGTTATCCCTCCCTGCTTAAAACTATAGTTGGCAATTACTTTGTTTAAATAGCATTTGTGAAATCCGTATTAGAGTAGTTAGGAGAAAATAACTGTGTGTGTGAGTGTTGGAAAAAACATTTCCATAATGAAAGAACTAAGATTTAAGAATAACTTGTCTCTTTGTTCATGTAGCTACTCTGCTAAATATTCTCTCTGCAGCTACAGTTGAAGAGCTTATCAGTGCTAGAACAACAAAAACAGCATAGTCAAAAGAACTCTACAGTAAATAGCTTCAATATGGGGGAAAAGGGAGGGATTTTTGCCACTGGTTCTCCGATTTCTGCAAGAAGAATTGGTCATGGTAGTATGTAGAGAAGTGAAACTTTCTAGTGGTGGCTGGTACGTGATGAGACTCACAGAGGTTTTTTTTCTTTCCACCACTTCCAGGAAGTCTTGGATATTGTACACTGGCCAGTCCAGGCTGCTCCAGGTCCTTTCTCAGCTGGAGACTGGGGAAGTTTGGTGGAGGAGGTTGTCTGCTGTGATAAGAATGGAGTTTCTGGAGAATTTTCAAGGCCTGTTGTCTCCTTCTGTATCTTGTAATATTGGGTGTAGGGTAAAGCTTTCTTTTGGTATCTGGCAGTTGTGCTTAGTACAAGATTAGTGACCCAGTTCTCCTGCATGCAGTTTATTTAAACTGTGCTATCCTGATAGCTGGAACTGTTCTGTATCCAAGCATATAAGAAAGCTGGACGTGGTGGAGCCCTTGGGCTAACTGGGATTTTATGAGTTTGACTGCAGTGCTTAACCTTCACTAATGAGAAGGTGTTTTCACCTCTCTGGTCGGCACTCTGATCAGGGATGTCTTACTGTTTGTTTTATTTGTATGTATCAGTGCAAATGAGGCAAAGCCTGAAAATATATTTTGATTACATTCTTCTACTATTGTTTTCTCTCTTTAAATTTTTTGTCTCGCATCTTAGGATGGTGATTCCTCAGGTACCCTTGAGGCAGGTAGCCAAATGCATTAATTAGAAGGCACTGTATTAACCATTAGAAAACAGTTCTCTTTTCCGGTCTATTTGTAATGTATGAGATATTTTGTAAGATTTATAATATAGGATATGGAAATTAACTGGAAAATATATCATTAAATATGTAAGGTAGAAGTAAATTTTGAACACTGCTATGCCTCGGGGGGCCTCCAAGGGTTGCATGGTCCTACCCCTGCTCAGGAGAATCAGGTGGTTCAGGAGTTGCCTGGGTGAGTTTACCACCCAGGTGCCTCCAAAGGTAGAGATTTGACACCTCTTTGGGCTATCTGTTCCAGTGTTTGGCTAGTCTTGTGAAATTTTTTTCCCCGATCTAACTGGAATTTCCCACATTGCAGCTTGTCCCCAGTGTTTCTCGTACTTGCAATGATTACTTCCAAGAAGACTCTGGCTCAATCTTCTCTGTCTGTGCCCTGTTCTTAGGCAATTTTTCTATGTCTCTACTTAGGGCTGATAAGCCCTACTTATCCGACTTTCACTGTACATCATACCGAAAGATCTAATATAGTCACCTGCAGTAATGCAGTTCTGTGGCACTCATACCTGGTGAAACTCCTCTGCTTAGCTTAGGAAGTCTGGTTGACTTCAGTGATGAAGTCACTCCACTCCCAACAGCTTGAGAGCCGTAACTACTGTGTGGGGCTTTTGGTACTTTTGTGTTCTTGATAGCTCTTGAAATTTTATGCAAAAATATTTACTGTCTCTAGTGTCAAAAAGCAAATAGGTAGAAATTAAGTGTGCAAAAATTATATGTTCTTTTTATTTCTATTTGATTTTCTTCAGAGTGGTTGGGTCATGAATCAGTCACTAAAATAAACGAACCTCAAAGTAGTGTTAATCTTAACAGCTTAACATATTTTAAGAATTATGTCATGCCATTCTTTTTAGCACTGGATGTTGTCCTGAGCTGCTAATAATAAAATGTTTTAGCAATGAATAAAAGTGGGTTCTATTTTAATCAGTGCGAATATTCCAGGGTGCATAAGCTCCTCTGAAAACTCACAGGATCAAATTCTGCCCTTGAAGTGAAGTGAAAGGTTTGCATAGAAGTCAGACGACCAGCTTTGGTCTGTAGTATTTTGTGTGGCGTGTTTAAAGATATGCAGGATTCCAGGGGACATTTTAAAACGTGGAAACATTTTTCTTAGTCTGTTGTGCCAGTAACTGTTTGGTTCTGTGCGTAGGCAAGAAAAAGCAGTCAGTGTTTCAAAGAAATAGATCTACTTAAGTGATCATCATGCCTTAAAATTAGTTTATGCATTCAGTTTAAATTTAGGGTGAAGAACCAGGAGTATCTTACGTCAGAGAGTTTGAAACAGTGGCAATGTTAACAGAAGTTTTTTGGTCTTTTTCTCCTCACCTTTGTTGTACATCTGTGCTTCTATGAGGTTTAAGTACACCAAGGCTGCAAGTTGTTCAAACAATTGCTGTACTTTTGGGGGGTGTATTTTTCATAGGTTTACAAGCCAACTGTTTGTATGATAGCTTCGGTGTTCATGTACATACTCTCTAGAAGTCTTGCAGCTGTAGCTCTTAGCCTTTGCTTTCAGTCTGCCATGCTGCCATGGCCGCTGCTCTTGCCCGGGTGGTGGTTCCACATTTTAGATGGTGCTGAGCCCCAGGCTGATGTGGTTGTCCTGTCAGAGAAGGGGGCTGGGCCAGAGCAGAATGTCGGCTTCGTAGCCTGACTTCGGCTCCTGTGACTGCGTGCATGGTGTTAACAGTCTTGTGATGAAAGAGAAATACACCTTTTTACACGCATTCCTTTCCTTACTCGGTCTGCAGGAACGATTAGGAGCAGTCAGTCGTTCAGTGTCCTTTTCAGCACGTGGGGTTGCAGTGGACATGGTATTTTGTAATGGAGTTTCTGTGGTACTACTGATTGGGTTTTTTCCCTAACATCTTACCGAATTTAAGATACTGTCTTCACAATATCCTTGTGGGGTGGTGGTGGTCACCTAATGATTGGAGGATTGAAGAATCCAAAGAAAATGTCCTTTAAGGTATCAGCAAACTTTGTGTGTCTGGACTGGGAAATTTAGAAATCAGTGTTGTTTATATTATTTATACTCCGAGCCATATGTCTTTTGTCCTCTTGAAAGTCAAAGTATTTATGACTTCCTAAATTTGACTCTTGGCTTTCAGAATTTAAAAGTGGTGAGTACACAGTGTCCACCTGAGAAAAATTTGCTTTGTAGGATTTGCTTTACAGAGAACTGTGTTTCTCATTTGGGAATAATCTGGTTCTCTATTGTGATTTTTAAACTTTCCCATTCTACACTTTATCTAGATATCTTCCTCTATACGAAAAAAAAACTGCTTTTTTCCTCCTATGAACAGTTCTAATTCAATTGATTTTCTGTATTATAGGCTGTCTTTTTATCAGAGGGCCAGACTTGTTTTAGAGTTTATAGAAGGCATTTTAAGGTTAAATAGGCCAATTTTGTCTGAACATATTTATTATTTATCTTGTGAAATCTAGTTTTGCAATTACATGGTAGCTAGCACTAATTTTAACTGAAAGAGGTTTTTTTAAACCTTGGAGGACAAAAGCCCACAAACACCAAAACCCACCAACAATCACTTAGAACTGTGTCTATGCTAATTTAGAGAGGAGCAAAGAAGTAGATTTTGCCAGTATACAATGCCAAAGGAACATTATGCCTTAGAACTGGCTCTAATTTCCTACTTTTGCTAATATCCCAGACAAAATGTTTTTGTGGAATAGATGGTTTTATTAATTTAATGCTACACCTTGACTTTTGTGCCTCAAATTACTTGATGATCTGTGCTGATATGGAGCATTGATTCAGTTGCTGTCCATGGAGTTTGAGATGGGGCATATGGGGTTGTTGCACACATAGTCAGTCTGTCAGAGCTGTGAGGAAAATCTGGCATCCCATGAGGGTGGACTCTTCATCCTGTTTAGACCGTAAACTAAGAAGATATATGCATATGAATTTTCAGCTGTGTATATGGGCAGGTTTTTGGAGGAATATACTGAAGCGGCCTTTTTCCACTACAAGCTGTTGCTCCCCAATGAATTTCAAATCTGTGCTCCAAAGTAGCAAAATGCTAGAGTTTTTGAGAAAACAACAGAAAATACATTATTGCTAGGGGGAGAAATTTTTGATAACTAATTCACAGAAATTACTGATTTAGAGAAATCATGATAAATATTCCCTCTGCTTTATAGAAGTTTATCCTTAAAAGCTTTTTTTTTGTGTAAGTTAAAAATGTCTGAAAATACGTAAGGAAAAATACTGGATTAAAAGTGTTGGTATTTCTACAATTTCTACATACAATAAAGTGTATTTAGCAAGGACTTGGAGAATTTTCATGTAAATACCTACAGACCTAATTGGTGATTTGTAACATTCACTTATCTCCCTCCCTCAGTTAAAACATTTCTAATTATGATATCTAGTTTTGCTGTGATAGTGACATGAGTATTTTCCAGTCCACATCTGTTTGCTGGTCCCAAACTGAATGAAATAAATACAGTGGGAGCAGATTTTAGCCGGTTTAAACATCATGAAGAAATTTAAATTTTAGTGGGTGACTGTGCAGTATGGGTTTAGAACTGTCCTGTGGAGCAAGAGAAAAATACTCTGACCCAGACTCCTTCTGGGAGAGGATCTAATAAAAATTAGATTCTGTTGCTCAAGATGCTGTCCAATGGGATTTTGACCTTCCAAGGGTGACATCCCTCAGCCTCTTGGGGTGGTCTGTTCTGCTTTAGCTTGGTCAGGAGCTGCCCACTCAGGCAAGATACCTTCGTGCTCTGCTGTCTGTGGTCATTTTCCTGCTCGTGGAGTGAGCCATGCATACGCTTTAATGAGCTGGGCTTTGAATGAGCAGCTGTCCTGTGCTCTTTTGTCCTTCAGCATCCCATGTGGGCCTGCCTACCAGGTCCCCAGAGAAGCCACGCTTTACTCTGCTGCTGTCTCATGTCATTTCCCATTTGCCTTCCTCACTTCCCTTAGATTTCCTGTCACACAGAAATGCCTACTGCTAGCATCTGTGAATTGCCCCAACAGAGTTATGAGTTATGAACTGCTTGCAAGTCAAGAGTAGTTCTGGTACAGTTTTAGGTGGGGGACCTTACGTAAGTGAGTTGGTTATCTTAATGTAATGTCTGCTTTTTGTGGTAAATATCTCTAGTTCTCTGAAGTTTTCAATAACCCATAGCCTTAGTCAGTGTTTTAAAACATTTATTTCTAAGTAGCAGGACTTTAATGCAATGTATTTTATCTAATATCACAATATTAACTTTTTTTCATCATTGAAATGCCTCTTTTTCAGATTACATATTTCAGTCTCTGGTATTTTAATAAGCAGAATCAACGCAGATGGGTAGATTTGGACAAGCCTCTGAAAAAGCAGCTGGACAAATATGCCTTGGAGCCAACTGTGTATTTTGGAGTAGTGTTCTATGTGCCTACTGTTTCTCAGCTTCAGCAGGAGATTACCAGGTAAACTTCTTACTATAAACTATGTGTTTATAAATTCTCTTTCAGCATTATGAAATGTTTGGTTTATTTAAAAGTTGTCTGCTTTCCACTGACCTATCTTTATAGAAATGAAAACTGTTTTAGGCGGAATTTATGTTCAAACTGTATGCTAATGTATTTTTGGAATACTTAAAATATTTGATAAACTAAGCAAGCAACTAACTTTTTTGTGATCTTAGGAATCTGCACAAACCTTTTTAAGTAACAGGCATACCTGCATGGTCAGACTTTTATTTGTTTTAGTGCCTTCATATTTGACTTTTTATTTGTTGTTGTTGTTGTTGTGGGGTTTTTTGTTTGTTTTGAGGATCCATATATTGCTTTCATGGGCATCCATCCTACACAAAGCACATGCAGATTTTATTAAGCTATGCTTTCCTGTTTTACTTTCGGTACTTTCTGTACTTTCAGTACAATACATTGGCAAGCTACAGGCTAGACTTCAGCTTGTGATTTTTCTTTTGTGTATCACTGAGCCATAAATATGGATGTTAGCTGTGGTATTACGTGTGTGCTTCTACTGTGAAACTGGGGAACATCACATAATTGTTGCTGACTGCAGGAGGTAAAGTAAAATTGAGCATATATACTGGTCAGTTATTCCTGTGGGCCTGTACCTTGGCTTCTAATGGCTGAATGTGTATAGTTCTGATTTAATGATTTTTTACATAGGCAAATGAGTACCAAACCCATAGCTGGATTACAAATATATATATATAAGAATACAAATAGGTATTGTTATTTCAAAAATATGTGCTTGTATTAACTAACCCACCTAAGCTAAAAAATTTAAGTTGGCCCTACTTTAAGTGGGGAGTTGAAGCAGATGATCACTCAGAGGTCCTTTTCAGTTTAATTTATTCTGTGGTTACATGAAACTGTCTTACATACTCTGTTCCTAAAATACTCTGACAGACACCTTTCCTGCTAATTGTGATGTGAAAGCTTTTCAGGGTCACCAGGTACAGACCTCTTGGTGCAGACACTGGTGCTGTTATGTACTGCTCAATGCTTGGCAGCTTTAGTTTTTGGTTTTATGTGTAATTCCTGAAAGATTTTATTTTCCTGAAAACTCCATAAAGTTTTGTGCTATTTCTCAGCAGTTTTACTGACTTAAAAATCTTTGGTTCAGATTCTGTGTTGGTGTACTAGGATACATTAGAGTAAGAGAAATATCATGGTGTTGCATTGAATAGCTAAATTGCTTGAAAAACCATGAATAGTCTTCTCTGGAATTTATTTAAAGAATATGGTGTTTATGCTGGAGCTTTACCAGAAATTTGGCAGTGTGCTGCCAGGTGGAAAGCATGAGTTTATGTGCCAGCCTTATGCTTATGTCCTACAGGATGGTACTTACTTTGATACATGATAGTAAGAGTCTGGGTTAGTTTCAGAAATCTGTGCATTTTTTCATGCCTTTTCAATATAAATGAGATTGAACATGTTTGAGCAAGTTATATGTTTAATGTACGCCAGGAAATGGAAATGTCATAGATAAAATGAGATGTGCTCTCTTGAGGTAAAGGTTCTTTATTTATATGTTTACTTTTAATAGCAGCTCTATGGAAAGAGCTTACCTTCTGCTTCTTGACTGGGAAGACTTGTTTCCCCAGATGCCTTGGGCTTTTTCTTTTCCATTTTTTAAGACCTGGGTTTAGTCCCAGCTGTTCTTGTGTGAATAGTATAGGGATGTTATGTACTGTCATGTGATATACTGGGGTTTTGTAGTAGGATCCCTAGGAGTCTAAACAATATTTATAAATTATCACTGTATTTAACCAGACAGCAAACAGTGATGGA